>CAWUFW010021342.1:0-123880 GCA_963921515.1 Calotriton arnoldi | reverse complement strand
TGTACTTCGTTCAGTTACGTATTGCTGCATCTTTCAGCCCAGTACTGATCCCGAAAAGTAATTTTAACTGTACTTACCAGTAACTTGAATTTCCTTCCATAGGCTAACATTGACTGGTTTCACTTGGAAATTCTTCTAAGTGTGGAGTTTTGGAACTTTAAAATATTTCTCTAAAATCAGCCGAAATACGAATTCCGATTTACTCACCTGTTATCAGGAGAGACCTCAGTGCTGCATCTTTCAGCCCAGTACTGGTCCTGAAAAGTAATTTTAACCGTAATTACCGGTAACTTGAATTTTCTTCATAGGCTAACATTGACTGGTTTCACTTGGAAATTCTTCTAAGTGTGGAGTTTTGGAACTTTAAAATATTCCTCTAAAATCAGCCGAAATACGAATTCCGATTTACTCACCTGTTATCAGGAGAGACCTCAGTGCTGCATCTTTCAGCCCAGTACTGATCCTCAAAAGTAATTTTAACCGTACTTACCAGTAACTTGAATTTCCTTCCATAGGATATCATTGCCTGCTTTTTGCTGAAAAAGTTTCTAAGTGTTGATTTTTGAAACATACAAATATTCCTCTAAAATCAGCCGAAATCCGAATTCTGATTTACTCACCTGTTATCAGGAGAGACCTCAGTGCTGCATCTTTCAGCCCAGTACTGGTCCTGAAAAGTAATTTTAGCCGTACTTACCAGTAACTTGAATTTCCTTCCATAGGATATCATTGCCTGCTTTTTGCTGAAAAAGTTTCTAAGTGTTGATTTTTGAAACATACAAATATTCCTCTAAAATCAGCCGAAATCCGAATTCTGATTTACTCACCTGTTATCAGGAGAGACCTCAGTGCTGCATCTTTCAGCCCAGTACTGATCCTCAAAAGTAATTTTAACCATACTTACCAGTAACTTGAATTTCCTTCCATAAGATATCATTGCCTGCTTTTTGCTGAAAAAGTTTCTAAGTGTTGATTTTTGAAACATACAAATATTCCTCTAAAATCAGCCGAAATCCGAATTCTGATTTACTCACCTGTTATCAGGAGAGACCTCAGTGCTGCATCTTTCAGCCCATTACTGATCCTCAAAAGTAATTTTAACCGTACTTACCAGTAACTTGAATTTCCTTCCATAGGATATCATTGCCTGCTTTTTGCTGAAAAAGTTTCTAAGTGTGGAGTTTTGGAACTTTAAAATATTCCTCTAAAATCAGCCGAAATCCGAATTCTGATTTACTCACCTGTTATCAGGAGAGACCTCAGTGCTGCATCTTTCAGCCCAGTACTGATCCTGAAAAGTAATTTTAACCGTACTTACCAGTAACTTGAATTTCCTTCCATAGGCTAACATTGACTGGTTTCACTTGGAAATTCTTCTAAGTGTGGAGTTTTGGAACTTTAAAATATTTCTCTAAAATCAGCCGAAATACGAATTCCGATTTACTCACCTGTTATCAGGAGAGACCTCAGTGCTGCATCTTTCAGCCCAGTACTGGTCCTGAAAAGTAATTTTAACCGTACTTACCGGTAACTTGAATTTTCTTCATAGGCTAACATTGACTGGTTTCACTTGGAAATTCTTCTAAGTGTGGAGTTTTGGAACTTTAAAATATTCCTCTAAAATCAGCCGAAATACGAATTCCGATTTACTCACCTGTTATCAGGAGAGACCTCAGTGCTGCATCTTTCAGCCCAGTACTGATCCTCAAAAGTAATTTTAACCGTACTTACCGGTAACTTGAATTTCCTTCATAGGCTAACATTGACTGGTTTCACTTGGAAATTCTTCTAAGTGTGGAGTTTTGGAACTTTAAAATATTCCTCTAAAATCAGCCGAAATACGAATTCCGATTTACTCACCTGTTATCAGGAGAGACCTCAGTGCTGCATCTTTCAGCCCAGTACTGATCCTCAAAAGTAATTTTAACCGTACTTACCAGTAACTTGAATTTCCTTCCATAGGATATCATTGCCTGCTTTTTGCTGAAAAAGTTTCTAAGTGTTGATTTTTGAAACATACAAATATTCCTCTAAAATCAGCCGAAATCCGAATTCTGATTTACTCACCTGTTATCAGGAGAGACCTCAGTGCTGCATCTTTCAGCCCAGTACTGGTCCTGAAAAGTAATTTTAGCCGTACTTACCAGTAACTTGAATTTCCTTCCATAGGATATCATTGCCTGCTTTTTGCTGAAAAAGTTTCTAAGTGTTGATTTTTGAAACATACAAATATTCCTCTAAAATCAGCCGAAATCCGAATTCTGATTTACTCACCTGTTATCAGGAGAGACCTCAGTGCTGCATCTTTCAGCCCAATACTGATCCTCAAAAGTAATTTTAACCGTACTTACCAGTAACTTGAATTTCCTTCCATAGGATATCATTGCCTGCTTTTTGCTGAAAAAGTTTCTAAGTGTTGATTTTTGAAACATACAAATATTCCTCTAAAATCAGCCGAAATCCGAATTCTGATTTACTCACCTGTTATCAGGAGAGACCTCAGTGCTGCATCTTTCAGCCCAGTACTGATCCTCAAAAGTAATTTTAACCGTACTTACCAGTAACTTGAATTTCCTTCCATAGGATATCATTGCCTGCTTTTTGCTGAAAAAGTTTCTAAGTGTTGATTTTTGAAACATACAAATATTCCTCTAAAATCAGCCGAAATCCGAATTCTGATTTACTCACCTGTTATCAGGAGAGACCTCAGTGCTGCATCTTTCAGCCCAGTACTGGTCCTGAAAAGTAATTTTAGCCGTACTTACCAGTAACTTGAATTTCCTTCCATAGGATATCATTGCCTGCTTTTTGCTGAAAAAGTTTCTAAGTGTTGATTTTTGAAACATACAAATATTCCTCTAAAATCAGCCGAAATCCGAATTCTGATTTACTCACCTGTTATCAGGAGAGACCTCAGTGCTGCATCTTTCAGCCCAGTACTGATCCTCAAAAGTAATTTTAACCGTACTTACCAGTAACTTGAATTTCCTTCCATAGGATATCATTGCCTGCTTTTTGCTGAAAAAGTTTCTAAGTGTTGATTTTTGAAACATACAAATATTCCTCTAAAAGCAGCCGAAATCCGAATTCTGATTTACTCACCTGTTATCAGGAGAGACCTCAGTGCTGCATCTTTCAGCCCAGTACTGGTCCTGAAAAGTAATTTTAACCGTACTTACCGGTAACTTGAATTTCCTTCATAGGCTAACATTGACTGGTTTCACTTGGAAATTCTTCTAAGTGTGGAGTTTTGGAACTTTAAAATATTCCTCTAAAATCAGCCGAAATACGAATTCCGATTTACTCACCTGTTATCAGGAGAGACCTCAGTGCTGCATCTTTCAGCCCAGTACTGATCCTCAAAAGTAATTTTAACCGTACTTACCGGTAACTTGAATTTCCTTCATAGGCTAACATTGACTGGTTTCACTTGGAAATTCTTCTAAGTGTGGAGTTTTGGAACTTTAAAATATTCCTCTAAAATCAGCCGAAATACGAATTCCGATTTACTCACCTGTTATCAGGAGAGACCTCAGTGCTGCTCCTCAAAAGTAATTTTAACCGTACTTACCAGTAACTTGAATTTCCTTCCATAGGATATCATTGCCTGCTTTTTGCTGAAAAAGTTTCTGTGTTGATTTTTGAAACATACAAATATTCCTCTAAAATCAGCCGAAATCCGAATTCTGATTTACTCACCTGTTATCAGGAGAGACCTCAGTGCTGCATCTTTCAGCCCAGTACTGATCCTCAAAAGTAATTTTAACCGTATTTACCAGTAACTTGAATTTCCTTCCATAGGATATCATTGCCTGCTTTTTGCTGAAAAAGTTTCTAAGTGTTGATTTTTGAAACATACAAATATTCCTCTAAAATCAGCCGAAATCCGAATTCTGATTTACTCACCTGTTATCAGGAGAGACCTCAGTGCTGCATCTTTCAGCCCAGTACTGGTCCTGAAAAGTAATTTTAGCCGTACTTACCAGTAACTTGAATTTCCTTCCATAGGATATCATTGCCTGCTTTTTGCTGAAAAAGTTTCTAAGTGTTGATTTTTGAAACATACAAATATTCCTCTAAAATCAGCCGAAATCCGAATTCTGATTTACTCACCTGTTATCAGGAGAGACCTCAGTGCTGCATCTTTCAGCCCAGTACTGATCCTCAAAAGTAATTTTAACCGTACTTACCAGTAACTTGAATTTCCTTCCATAGGATATCATTGCCTGCTTTTTGCTGAAAAAGTTTCTAAGTGTTGATTTTTGAAACATACAAATATTCCTCTAAAATCAGCCGAAATCCGAATTCTGATTTACTCACCTGTTATCAGGAGAGACCTCAGTGCTGCATCTTTCAGCCCAGTACTGGTCCTGAAAAGTAATTTTAACCGTACATACCGGTAACTTGAAGTTTCTTCATAGGCTAACATTGACTGGTTTCACTTGGAAATTCTTCTAAGTGTGGAGTTTTGGAACTTTAAAATATTCCTCTAAAATCAGCCGAAATACGAATTCCGATTTACTCACCCGTTATCAGGAGAGACCTCAGTGCTGCATCTTTCAGCCCAGTACTGATCCTCAAAAGTAATTTTAACCGTACTTACCGGTAACTTGAATTTCCTTCATAGGCTAACATTGACTGGTTTCACTTGGAAATTCTTCTAAGTGTGGAGTTTTGGAACTTTAAAATATTCCTCTAAAATCAGCCGAAATACGAATTTTGATTTACTCACCTGTTATCAGGAGAGACCTCAGTGCTGCATCTTTCAGCCCAGTACTGATCCTCAAAAGTAATTTTAACCGTACTTACCAGTAACTTGAATTTCCTTCCATAGGATATCATTGCCTGCTTTTTGCTGAAAAAGTTTCTAAGTGTTGATTTTTGAAACATACAAATATTCCTCTAAAATCAGCCGAAATCCGAATTCTGATTTACTCACCTGTTATCAGGAGAGACCTCAGTGCTGCATCTTTCAGCCCAGTACTGGTCCTGAAAAGTAATTTTAGCCGTACTTACCAGTAACTTGAATTTCCTTCCATAGGATATCATTGCCTGCTTTTTGCTGAAAAAGTTTCTAAGTGTTGATTTTTGAAACCTACAAATATTCCTCTAAAATCAGCCGAAATCCGAATTCTGATTTACTCACCTGTTATCAGGAGAGACCTCAGTGCTGCATCTTTCAGCCCAGTACTGATCCTCAAAAGTAATTTTAACCATACTTACCAGTAACTTGAATTTCCTTCCATAGGATATCATTGCCTGCTTTTTGCAGAAAAAGTTTCTAAGTGTTGATTTTTGAAACATACAAATATTCCTCTAAAATCAGCCGAAATCCGAATTCTGATTTACTCACCTGTTATCAGGAGAGACCTCAGTGCTGCATCTTTCAGCCCAGTACTGATCCTCAAAAGTAATTTTAACCGTACTTACCAGTAACTTGAATTTCCTTCCATAGGATATCATTGCCTGCTTTTTGCTGAAAAAGTTTCTAAGTGTTGATTTTTGAAACATACAAATATTCCTCTAAAATCAGCCGAAATCCGAATTCTGATTTACTCACCTGTTATCAGGAGAGACCTCAGTGCTGCATCTTTCAGCCCAGTACTGATCCTCAAAAGTAATTTTAACCGTACTTACCAGTAACTTGAATTTCCTTCCATAGGATATCATTGCCTGCTTTTTGCTGAAAAAGTTTCTAAGTGTTGATTTTTGAAACATACAAATATTCCTCTAAAATCAGCCGAAATCCGAATTCTGATTTACTCACCTGTTATCAGGAGAGACCTCAGTGCTGCATCTTTCAGCCCAGTACTGGTCCTGAAAAGTAATTTTAGCCGTACTTACCAGTAACTTGAATTTCCTTCCATAGGATATCATTGCCTGCTTTTTGCTGAAAAAGTTTCTAAGTGTTGATTTTTGAAACATACAAATATTCCTCTAAAATCAGCCGAAATCCGAATTCTGATTTACTCACCTGTTATCAGGAGAGACCTCAGTGCTGCATCTTTCAGCCCAATACTGATCCTCAAAAGTAATTTTAACCGTACTTACCAGTAACTTGAATTTCCTTCCATAGGATATCATTGCCTGCTTTTTGCTGAAAAAGTTTCTAAGTGTTGATTTTTGAAACATACAAATATTCCTCTAAAATCAGCCGAAATCCGAATTCTGATTTACTCACCTGTTATCAGGAGAGACCTCAGTGCTGCATCTTTCAGCCCAGTACTGATCCTCAAAAGTAATTTTAACCGTACTTACCAGTAACTTGAATTTCCTTCCATAGGATATCATTGCCTGCTTTTTGCTGAAAAAGTTTCTAAGTGTTGATTTTTGAAACATACAAATATTCCTCTAAAATCAGCCGAAATCCGAATTCTGATTTACTCACCTGTTATCAGGAGAGACCTCAGTGCTGCATCTTTCAGCCCAGTACTGATCCTCAAAAGTAATTTTAACCGTACTTACCAGTAACTTGAATTTCCTTCCATAGGATATCATTGCCTGCTTTTTGCTGAAAAAGTTTCTAAGTGTTGATTTTTGAAACATACAAATATTCCTCTAAAATCAGCCGAAATCCGAATTCTGATTTACTCACCTGTTATCAGGAGAGACCTCAGTGCTGCATCTTTCAGCCCAGTACTGGTCCTGAAAAGTAATTTTAGCCGTACTTACCAGTAACTTGAATTTCCTTCCATAGGATATCATTGCCTGCTTTTTGCTGAAAAAGTTTCTAAGTGTTGATTTTTGAAACATACAAATATTCCTCTAAAATCAGCCGAAATCCGAATTCTGATTTACTCACCTGTTATCAGGAGAGACCTCAGTGCTGCATCTTTCAGCCCAGTACTGATCCTCAAAAGTAATTTTAACCGTACTTACCAGTAACTTGAATTTCCTTCCATAGGATATCATTGCCTGCTTTTTGCTGAAAAAGTTTCTAAGTGTTGATTTTTGAAACATACAAATATTCCTCTAAAATCAGCCGAAATCCGAATTCTGATTTACTCACCTGTTATCAGGAGAGACCTCAGTGCTGCATCTTTCAGCCCAGTACTGATCCTCAAAAGTAATTTTAACCGTACTTACCGGTAACTTGAATTTCCTTCATAGGCTAACATTGACTGGTTTCACTTGGAAATTCTTCTAAGTGTGGAGTTTTGGAACTTTAAAATATTCCTCTAAAATCAGCCGAAATACGAATTCCGATTTACTCACCTGTTATCAGGAGAGACCTCAGTGCTGCATCTTTCAGCCCAGTACTGATCCTCAAAAGTAATTTTAACCGTACTTACCGGTAACTTGAATTTCCTTCATAGGCTAACATTGACTGGTTTCACTTGGAAATTCTTCTAAGTGTGGAGTTTTGGAACTTTAAAATATTCCTCTAAAATCAGCCGAAATACCAATTCCGATTTACTCACCTGTTATCAGGAGAGACCTCAGTGCTGCTCCTCAAAAGTAATTTTAACCGTACTTACCAGTAACTTGAATTTCCTTCCATAGGATATCATTGCCTGCTTTTTGCTGAAAAAGTTTCTGTGTTGATTTTTGAAACATACAAATATTCCTCTAAAATCAGCCGAAATCCGAATTCTGATTTACTCACCTGTTATCAGGAGAGACCTCAGTGCTGCATCTTTCAGCCCAGTACTGATCCTCAAAAGTAATTTTAACCGTACTTACCAGTAACTTGAATTTCCTTCCATAGGATATCATTGCCTGCTTTTTGCTGAAAAAGTTTCTAAGTGTTGATTTTTGAAACATACAAATATTCCTCTAAAATCAGCCGAAATCCGAATTCTGATTTACTCACCTGTTATCAGGAGAGACCTCAGTGCTGCATCTTTCAGCCCAGTACTGGTCCTGAAAAGTAATTTTAGCCGTACTTACCAGTAACTTGAATTTCCTTCCATAGGATATCATTGCCTGCTTTTTGCTGAAAAAGTTTCTAAGTGTTGATTTTTGAAACATACAAATATTCCTCTAAAATCAGCCGAAATCCGAATTCTGATTTACTCACCTGTTATCAGGAGAGACCTCAGTGCTGCATCTTTCAGCCCAGTACTGATCCTCAAAAGTAATTTTAACCGTACTTACCAGTAACTTGAATTTCCTTCCATAGGATATCATTGCCTGCTTTTTGCTGAAAAAGTTTCTAAGTGTTGATTTTTGAAACATACAAATATTCCTCTAAAATCAGCCGAAATCCGAATTCTGATTTACTCACCTGTTATCAGGAGAGACCTCAGTGCTGCATCTTTCAGCCCAGTACTGGTCCTGAAAAGTAATTTTAGCCGTACTTACCAGTAACTTGAATTTCCTTCCATAGGATATCATTGCCTGCTTTTTGCTGAAAAAGTTTCTAAGTGTTGATTTTTGAAACATACAAATATTCCTCTAAAATCAGCCGAAATCCGAATTCTGATTTACTCACCTGTTATCAGGAGAGACCTCAGTGCTGCATCTTTCAGCCCAGTACTGATCCTCAAAAGTAATTTTAACCGTACTTACCAGTAACTTGAATTTCCTTCCATAGGATATCATTGCCTGCTTTTTGCTTAAAAAGTTTCTAAGTGTTGATTTTTGAAACATACAAATATTCCTCTAAAAGCAGCCGAAATCCGAATTCTGATTTACTCACCTGTTATCAGGAGAGACCTCAGTGCTGCATCTTTCAGCCCAGTACTGGTCCTGAAAAGTAATTTTAACCGTACTTACCGGTAACTTGAATTTTCTTCATAGGCTAACATTGACTGGTTTCACTTGGAAATTCTTCTAAGTGTGGAGTTTTGGAACTTTAAAATATTCCTCTAAAATCAGCCGAAATACGAATTCCGATTTACTCACCTGTTATCAGGAGAGACCTCAGTGCTGCATCTTTCAGCCCAGTACTGATCCTCAAAAGTAATTTTAACCGTACTTACCGGTAACTTGAATTTCCTTCATAGGCTAACATTGACTGGTTTCACTTGGAAATTCTTCTAAGTGTGGAGTTTTGGAACTTTAAAATATTCCTCTAAAATCAGCCGAAATACGAATTCCGATTTACTCACCTGTTATCAGGAGAGACCTCAGTGCTGCTCCTCAAAAGTAATTTTAACCGTACTTACCAGTAACTTGAATTTCCTTCCATAGGATATCATTGCCTGCTTTTTGCTGAAAAAGTTTCTGTGTTGATTTTTGAAACATACAAATATTCCTCTAAAATCAGCCGAAATCCGAATTCTGATTTACTCACCTGTTATCAGGAGAGACCTCAGTGCTGCATCTTTCAGCCCAGTACTGATCCTCAAAAGTAATTTTAACCGTACTTACCAGTAACTTGAATTTCCTTCCATAGGATATCATTGCCTGCTTTTTGCTGAAAAAGTTTCTAAGTGTTGATTTTTGAAACATACAAATATTCCTCTAAAATCAGCCGAAATCCGAATTCTGATTTACTCACCTGTTATCAGGAGAGACCTCAGTGCTGCATCTTTCAGCCCAGTACTGGTCCTGAAAAGTAATTTTAGCCGTACTTACCAGTAACTTGAATTTCCTTCCATAGGATATCATTGCCTGCTTTTTGCTGAAAAAGTTTCTAAGTGTTGATTTTTGAAACATACAAATATTCCTCTAAAATCAGCCGAAATCCGAATTCTGATTTACTCACCTGTTATCAGGAGAGACCTCAGTGCTGCATCTTTCAGCCCAGTACTGATCCTCAAAAGTAATTTTAACCGTACTTACCAGTAACTTGAATTTCCTTCCATAGGATATCATTGCCTGCTTTTTGCTGAAAAAGTTTCTAAGTGTTGATTTTTGAAACATACAAATATTCCTCTAAAATCAGCCGAAATCCGAATTCTGATTTACTCACCTGTTATCAGGAGAGACCTCAGTGCTGCATCTTTCAGCCCAGTACTGGTCCTGAAAAGTAATTTTAACCGTACTTACCGGTAACTTGAATTTTCTTCATAGGCTAACATTGACTGGTTTCACTTGGAAATTCTTCTAAGTGTGGAGTTTTGGAACTTTAAAATATTCCTCTAAAATCAGCCGAAATACGAATTCCGATTTACTCACCTGTTATCAGGAGAGACCTCAGTGCTGCATCTTTCAGCCCAGTACTGATCCTCAAAAGTAATTTTAACCGTACTTACCGGTAACTTGAATTTCCTTCATAGGTTAACATTGACTGGTTTCACTTGGAAATTCTTCTAAGTGTGGAGTTTTGGAACTTTAAAATATTCCTCTAAAATCAGCCGAAATACGAATTCCGATTTACTCACCTGTTATCAGGAGAGACCTCAGTGCTGCATCTTTCAGCCCAGTACTGGTCCTGAAAAGTAATTTTAACCGTACTTACCGGTAACTTGAATTTCCTTCATAGGCTAACATTGACTGGTTTCACTTGGAAATTCTTCAAAGTGTGGAGTTTTGGAACTTTAAAATATTCCTCTAAAATCAGCCGAAATACGAATTCCGATTTACTCACCTGTTATCAGGAGAGACCTCAGTGCTGCATCTTTCAGCCCAGTACTGATCCTCAAAAGTAATTTTAACCGTACTTACCAGTAACTTGAATTTCCTTCCATAGGATATCATTGCCTGCTTTTTGCTGAAAAAGTTTCTAAGTGTTGATTTTTGAAACATACAAATATTCCTCTAAAATCAGCCGAAATCCGAATTCTGATTTACTCACCTGTTATCAGGAGAGACCTCAGTGCTGCATCTTTCAGCCCAGTACTGGTCCTGAAAAGTAATTTTAACCGTACTTACCGGTAACTTGAATTTCCTTCATAGGCTAACATTGACTGGTTTCACTTGGAAATTCTTCTAAGTGTGGAGTTTTGGAACTTTAAAATATTCCTCTAAAATCAGCCGAAATACGAATTCCGATTTACTCACCTGTTATCAGGAGAGACCTCAGTGCTGCATCTTTCAGCCCAGTACTGATCCTGAAAAGTAATTTTAACCGTACTTACCAGTAACTTGAATTTCCTTCCCCAGGCTAACATTGACTGGTTTCACTTGGAAATTCTTCTAAGTGTGGAGTTTTGGAACTTTAAAATATTCCTCTAAAATCAGCCGAAATACGAATTCCGATTTACTCACCTGTTATCAGGAGAGACCTCAGTGCTGCATCTTTCAGCCCAGTACTGGTCCTGAAAAGTAATTTTAACCGTACTTACCGGTAACTTGAATTTTCTTCATAGGCTAACATTGACTGGTTTCACTTGGAAATTCTTCTAAGTGTGGAGTTTTGGAACTTTAAAATATTCCTCTAAAATCAGCCGAAATACGAATTCCGATTTACTCACCTGTTATCAGGAGAGACCTCAGTGCTGCATCTTTCAGCCCAGTACTGGTCCTGAAAAGTAATTTTAACCGTACTTACCGGTAACTTGAATTTCCTTCATAGGCTAACATTGACTGGTTTCACTTGGAAATTCTTCAAAGTGTGGAGTTTTGGAACTTTAAAATATTCCTCTAAAATCAACCAAAGTACGAATTCCAATTTACTCACCTGTTATCAGGAGAGAACCCAGTGCTGCATCTTTTAGCCCAGCACTGACCCTGAAAAGTAATTTTAACCGTACTTACCAGTAACTTATATTTTCTTCCATAGGAATCCATTGTCTGGTTTTCAGCAGAAAACTTTCAAAGTGTCGATTTTCACAAACTACAAATATTCCTTAAAAATCGCCTGTATGACTTAAACGCATTCTTTCAACTGTTTACAGGAGATGCACCAGTGCTGGATCCAGGATCCAACACTGAGTAAGAAAAAGTAACGATAACAGTTTTTACCTGCTAAGTGAATTTCCTTCCATAGGATAACAGTGGTGATTCTATGAGAAAAAGTTTCTAAGTGTCAACTTTTAAAATACAATAATATTCCTTAAAAATCACTACTGTAACCAAAACGCTTTTACTCAACTGTTTACAGGAGATGTCCCAGGACTGAATCTAGGATCCAGTCCTGTGGTTAGAAAAGTAATCCATAAAGTAACTAATTGCATTTAACTAGAAATTCACATTGAGCTGAATGTTGCATTGTGTTTGAAAATGTGTTGCCCATTGCAACAACTGTAACTACTGTACTTAAAAGTCTATTGCCTATGTGCAAAGTATTTAAACTAAAGTAATTCATTCTGAGAAAGTATTTTTTGTAATGTAATGTATAATGTAATTACAATGTAATTTAAAAAATAAAATATGTAAAAAAAAATTGTTTCTAAACAATTTGGAAATCAGTATGAAAAAAATTTATATAACAATTAATACATTTAAAAATTGTCATTTACAAACCTTTGAAATTCACTGAAAAAACCGTAGGTTTCAGACATGTTATAGTTACAAATTAGCATTTAAAAAACCTTTGAAATTCACTGAAAAAACCATAGGTTTCAGGGACGTTATAGTTACAAATTAGCATTTAAAAAACCTTTGAAATTCACTGAAAAAACCATAGGTTTTAGGGACAGTTATAGTTATTTGGACATTGCACTCGTACAAAACCCGTGAAATTCCCCCGTTATAGTTAGTCCAGCTAACTATAACTCGCGCCCCGCAATGCACTGCTGATGACGTCACATATTACATCACTCATGACATGGTCAGTGACATCACTGATTACATCACTGATGACATCTCAAATGACATCACTGATGACATCATCCACGTGATAATTTCATGCATCTTCTCACACCCTAATATAACCTTTGATACACCCACTCTAAATTACAGACTGCCATTCGCAAAACCATAGACACTCCAACACCAATAACTACATACCCACTCACTGATTCTTAGGTCTACGCACACATCCACTCACTCACCCGTACAGTCACTCATACTTACGGTCACTCAGTACAGGACTATCATATGCACTCATACTCCTATATAGACACTCAAACACCGCCACTCATCCATAGAGGTACTCACACACCTAGTCAGTCATGCAAATAATTAAACACACTACCATTTACTCACCTATACAGTTATACACACACCAGCTCACTTACTCATACAAATACTAGCACATTCTTACGCTCTTATACAATCACTGATACAAGCACACACTCATCCATACAGCCACTATCACAATCACTCACTCTTGCTTATAGCTATTTATATACTCCAACACACATATATACTGCCTTTCACATATGTAGTTACTCACACATGTACCACTGGGACATACATTCACTCACTGACACACTCTTACACACACTTACCCACCCATACAGTCTATCACAGATGCACTCTTTAAACCATCCACCCAGTGAATCACCCACTCACACATCTATGCACAGAGTCGCACACACCCCTCCCACACAAACACTCAGGCACCCATACAGATACTCACACAAGCATTCAATAACTCATATAGACACTCATGTAGCTATTCACAAACACATGCAGCCACTTACACAGCAACAGACAGACGGATACAGACATTCACCCAGTTTAGTCACTAACCCATGCATTCAGTAAGATACGTTAAATCACTCACTTATAGAGTCAGTCACGCACCTACTAAATCATCCATACAGACACTTACACACCCACTCATTCTTCAATACGTCTTTTCCTATATATATTAAAAATATTTAAACTTTACAGAAACACAAAGTCACTGGATGATGTCATCAGTGATGTCATCAGTGATGTCATTTGAGATGTCATCAGTGATGTCATCAGTGATGTCACTGACCATGTCATGAGTGATGTAATATGTGACGTCATCAGCAGTGCATTGCGGGCGCGAGTTATAGTTAGCTGGACTAACTATAACGGGGGAATTTCACGGGTTTTGTACGAGTGCAATGTCCAAATAACTATAACTGTCCCTAAAACCTATGTTTTTTTCAGTGAATTTCAAAGGTTTTTTAAATGCTAATTTGTAACTATAACGTCCCTGAAACCTATGGTTTTTTCAGTGAATATATATATATGTAAATATATCTACAAACACAATCCAAGTGCAGGTGATGCACTAAACAGATTAGACGGACTCCAATTACGCTGGTGCTGATATATCAATTTATTTCAAGCTCCTGTTGCCCATGACGCGTTTCGGCCACATACTGTGACCTTGATCACATGACCACGCTGCGTCTTTACAACATATTTAAAGGAAACCTAACCATCATGTGACTAGTGATGACTACCACAAACATAAACAACATACTACTACTCTTACAAAGAAAATGACAATTAGGCATTTATGCAACTCCCAAATAGAAAATAACAATAATCAATATCAGTATCTAGATGTAGGCACTTGATGTTAGACGGACATTTCATATGTATATTGCCACAGTTTATAAAAAGTATCGTAAATCGTATATATGTAACAAATATGGACGGTTCTCTAATCGACAGGCCATATGGACAAGGCATGTAAACACTCACCGCCAGATGGCACACAACACCAGATGTGTTGAATCTGAATTGTTAACAGCCTATATATTTGTCTTTATATGGCACATAATAATACGATATTGTGCTCACTTAAATAGTACTAAATACTGAGTCGTGCAAATACGCAATACAGAATTTTCAAATATTGTTACATATGTGCTGGAATGCAGAATATCGGCATAATCTCTGTGTGCAAATATGCAATAGACCTTCTAGTTTTTAGAATTTTCCAATAAATTACATATCACAGTACAGTAAAACAATTCCAACATAAAGTGCTGTAGTTGTTAACATGTGCAAATACGCAGATATGGTGTGCAAGATACGCAATGCTATGCTTTCATAATATTTTCAATACAAATATAGGGAGATAGGACATATTCGCTAACAAATGCTAGGGAGTGTAAAAATGACCCTATGTGAAAGCTAAAAATTATTTACATGTGGTATTTAATCAAAAAATAAAACCCATAAGTGTGTATAAGCTAAAACTGCTGATAGATTGAATAGGAATTAAATCTAATGTCTGCTTAGGGCGAATCTGATCTCCAGTTAGTGTGGAATGCCTGGACAAAAACCAACAATGGATGTAAATATATGGTATCTAATGAGACCCTAATAATGTATGCAAGGTCAAATACCATGCACACCTGATTCTGGGGGAGTCAAGAAGGCACTGAAGACAAGCAGTCGGAACCCCAGTTCACTATTACTCATAGACAGTGCATAAGTTCGAAAAGACATGGATGCCCAATTAAATCTTTACAGATAGTTGTACAAATCCTCACCGATGTTGAGACCCATCGGGGCCTTGGTATCAAGTTGCATAATGTATTTTGATTCTAGCTGCCTTAGTGATTTTTCACGGTTACCACCTCTATTATATGCCTGAACAGCTTCGATAACAAAGTATTCTATGCAGCTCAGGTCATTGCCATGGACAGCTTTAAAATGGCGCGCTACCGGATATGTAGGGTCGGAATTCACTATTGCTCGTAAATGCTGCAGGATTCTTATGTACACTTGCAGCTTAGTGCTCCCTACGTAGCGTAATCAACACTTACACTGGAGCACATACACAGCATGATCTGTTCTGCATGTGAAGTGACCGGTAAGATTTATCCTGTCTTGAGAAAAGGCTGTGTTATAAGAGCTCGGCATGTGTTACACTTAAAGAATCCCTTCTTAGGTGTGAGCCAACTAGTGATCTTACTAGTTTCAGGGCTAGTTTTAACTAGATCATTTTGCATGGAAAATGCCTTGCGAAACACAAATGTAGGTTTGGCAGGAAGCACTTGTTTGAGTGTAGCATCGGTGAGGATAATGGACCATTGTTGGTTTATAATTGCCCTTATCCTAGTGGCCTGTCCACTGTTTGTGGTCACAAATCTAATGCACGTCCTTTTTGTTTCAGGTGTGGTTGTACTAGGGAAAGTTTGCACTGTATCTTTCTCCTTGGTAGGGTTGAGCAGCCTGGTCCTATCTTTACTGTTGGCTTTCTTAAGGGGAGTCTCTAGTTGTTTAGCTTTATAGCCTCTTTCAATGAACCTCTGTTTTGCTTCAGCCTGATGTTGGGCTAGGTCTTTTTCTGTACTGCATGCTCTACGTATACGTAGGAATTCTCCATACGGAATACTGGAGATGGTGTGCTGAGGGTGAAAACTATGGGCATGTAGCACCGAGTTTTAGAACAAACGAGTCCTACCCCTGCTCATACAGATGCATACGTCTTGAGTTCAGTGGCCTTGGTGGGAAGTTGGAAAACGTATGTATATATTTATACATATACATATTTATATATATATATATATATATATATATACACATTTGTTCGTATTTCTTTTTATTTTTTTGTATGTTGGATTATTTCCAGCAGGTCTGACATATTTCTGATCTCCAAAGTGAGACTCTTTATTATTTACATTTCGCATCTAAGTGTCACACACTATCACCAGAGTTGTGAAAATAGAACATAGGAATACCTGATTGCACACACAATAATTAATTCCTAGGGTAGATAAGGGCACTTACACAAGGTCCTGATGAATTGTCATTGACTTGTAGGTGCACATAAGGCATGAAACATATTGACCCCTTTTTAAAGACCAAAGGTTCATTGTTCCCCTTGGTGGTTCTTAGTTTTGTTTTTAATCTTGGGATAAGTTACTTGTAAATAATATATGACAGTTTCGATGACCCATAGCCAATTTTAATCCCCTTACCCAATCTACCATACCCCTCTCAGAGCTAGGAGCAGGGCAAAACTCAACTGTTTAACTCCTATACAGCTTGAGTTCTAAAGATGTCTGGCAAAGAACCATCCCCAGGGGCCCGCTGGGCATGGCAGCACTCGCCCAGTGAAGAGCATGGCCCAATTATGAAGCATGCCACTTCAGTGGGTGAGGGCCTGTGCATCCTAAAGAGGATGCCTCCAATGTTGGACCTGTAGTACCAACACCAGTGATGTGTTGATATACCTACAGTTAAGCACCCTCACACATATAATTTAGTAAAGGAAAGGGGGCATGTGCTGGACCGCCCAATTTCCCCTCACATCCCTCTATCATTCTTGGAAAGAAATGGTAACAACAGATCAGCTGTATCAGAAAAACTACAAAATCCACACAACACACTCTAAACATTTATCGATGGAACATTTTGATAGTAGTGTCCATAACTATTCTGATTCTCTCTACTGACAACTGTGTAAATATGTAGGGGAGTGAAGAGGGAACCCCAAGCTAAAATCAACAATTTCAACGACATGAAATGCAAGAAATTAAGCGCGATTCCACCAGTGTTAAGGAAACTTTCCTGGGCTGAATGTCAAAGTGGGGGTTACGTCACTTTTGCTGCTATGGCATTTATGTGAATTGAGATCCATGCTGATGCTCATGTGTGCATTGAGAGGGGTTGATTCTAGAAATACAAAGACCACCTGCCCGTTCTCCTTCTGGTCCTCTCCATTACTCTGGTTCAGTGATCCTGTCCTTGCAACCCACTATGGATAAGGACTACCACCACTCGATAGATCTCGGCTCCTGTAAAAGTGGATGTGGTAAGTGCAATTTTATTTTTGACGCCTTACCACTACTGGAGGTAGCCACATCTTGGGGTGTGCCTAGAACAAATCTCTTGCTAAGCTTACTCTTGAACTGCCGGTCCCTTAGCAAACACAAAATTTAAATTGCAGCATTATTAACTAGTCAACAGCCCGCAGCTCTGTTCCTAGTGGAAACTTGTCTCCATGCCCAGTCTGCACCGAGTATTCTGGATGCCGTCCAAGATGGCTACTTTATATTGAGAATAGATAGACCCAAACAAAGGGGTGGGGGTCTCGCAATGATTTTTAAGAGACAGTTCCAATTCAAGCTGAGGCAACTTACAATTTCCGGCTGCAAAGCGGCCTTTTACTCCTTATCATTCACTAACTCTCGCTCTGTAGCAGGTCTCCTCATCTATCGGCCTCCTGGACCAGCCAGGGCTTTTACAACTGCTCTGGTGGATCTACTCCCCTCTTATGCTATCCGCTATTCAAAATTTATAGTTCTCGGCGATCTTAACTTACATTTTGGAAACCGAAGCTGCCTCACAGGATCGTCCTTAGTGAAGGACCTGGAGGCACTGGAACTTAAACAGCTGGTACAATTTCACACTCACATTAGAGTTTAACAGAATTTTGTGGTGCACTCCTAACTCGCGATTCTTAATCATTCGTGAATAAATTCCTGCTACACTGAAACGTATCTTGTCTCACATACGTAACAAAATACAACTGTATAGTCAAGTAACAAAACTTGAACTCAGTGTGCACAGTGACCAATCAATATATTCAATCAATCAAGGGAATTGTAAGCGCACTACTAACCGGTGAGGGTCTCAAGGCGCTGGGGGGGTGGGGTCAGCAGTTCCCTTCAGCCGAAGAGCCAGGTCTTGAGAACCTTCCTGAAGGTGTTCAGGGAGGGGGCGCGTTTGATGTCGATCGGGAGCTCGTTCCAGGACTTGGCCACGATGTAGGAGAAAGCTCTTCCTCCTGTTTTGGCTCTGCGGATGCGTGGAGTTTCGGCGAGGACGAGGTTGGAGGATCGGAGGTTTCTTTTTTTATTTTTTTATTTCAGTTTATTAAATATACGACTTGAGAGCATAATTGACATACATTTGTACATGCAATCCCTTATTGACTTTCGATATTACACTCCCGCTTCCTATTTGGTTGTTTATTTGGAAGTTCACCTCACCCACAACCAGCCCCTCACACTGCCTATAGTACATCATTCAGCTGTTTTCCAATCCGGGTCTCCCCGTCGACAGTGTACAGATGTTCCCCCGGAATTTGTTCCACCCTCCCCATATCCGTTCCCATTTCTTGGGGCAGCCTCTGTTGATATATACCGGAGGTTTCTTTTGGGTACGTGGAGGGTGATTCTATCATTGAGGTATTGGGGTCCGGTGTTGTGACTCTTTCCTTGACGGGAAGCCAGTGGAGATTCCGTAGGTGTTGGCTGATGCGCTTGTGTCGAGGGATACCAAGGATGAGTCTGGTGGCAGTGTTCTGTATCGTCTGGGGCTTCCGGAGTAGAGACTTGTTTATGCCGGCGTAGAGGGCGTTTCCGTAGTCCAGTCTACTGGTAATGAGTGCGTGGGTGACTGTCATACTTGCCTCGGGGGGATCCATTTGAAAGTCTTACAGAGGATGCGGAGGGTGTTGAAGCAGCTGGAGGCAACAACGT
This sequence comes from Calotriton arnoldi, assembly GCA_963921515.1. Classification (NCBI taxonomy): domain Eukaryota; kingdom Metazoa; phylum Chordata; class Amphibia; order Caudata; family Salamandridae; genus Calotriton; species Calotriton arnoldi. The sequence continues at coordinate 104,738 of CAWUFW010021342.1, read as the reverse complement.
TGACCTGTCAGTTCATGGAGAGGGGGGAGTCGAGTATGATGCCGAGGTTCCTGGCATGGTATGGTGGGGTCGGGGGCTGCCGAGGGCGGTGGGCCACCAGGTGTTGTTCCATGCCGATGGGATGGTTCCGAGGACGAGGACTTCTGTCTTTTCCGAGTTGAGCTTCAGGCAGCTGTTGCTCATCCAGGTTGCGACGTCCTGCATTCCTTCCTGGAAATTGAGTCTGGTGGTGGTGGTGTCCTTGTTGAGGGAGAGGATGAGCTTGGTGTCGTTGGCGTAGGATACTATGCTGAGGCCGTGCTGTCGGACGATGGCGGCCAGGGGGGCCATGTAAATGTTGAAGAGGGTTGGGCTGAGCGATGATCCCTGGGACACTCTGCAGTTGATTTCCGTGGGTTCAGAGAGGAAGGGTGGCAGTCGGATCCAGTCGAGGGCGGTTCCTTGTATGCCGGCATCGTGTAGCCTGATGGCGAGTGTGCAGTGGGAGACGGTGTTGAATGCTGCTGACAGGTCGAGTAGAATCAGGGCTGTGGTGTGGCCTTGGTCGAGGAGGATGCGGATATCGTCTGTGGCAGCGAGTAGGGCGGTCTCAGTGCTGTGGTTGCTGCGGAATCCGGATTGAGAGGGGTCAAGGATGGCGTTGTCTTCGATGAACCTTGTCAATTCTGCGTTGACGGTCTTCTCAGCAACTTCTGCCACGAAGGGGAGGAGGGAGATGGGCTGGTAGTTCTTGAGGTCCGTCGGATCTGCTGAGGGCTTCTTGAACAGGCACCTGACCTGCGCATTTCCAGTCGTCGGGAAAAGTGCCGGTCTCGTAGGTGGCGTTGATGGTGCGTTGTAATTTTGGTGCAATGGCAGTGGCGGCTCTGTGGTAGATGTGTGGTGGGCAGGGGACTGTGGGGGGCCGTGAGTGGATGCCTTTCATGGTCGAGGCGGTCTCTTCGGTCGTGATCGGTGTCCAGGAGGAGATGGAGGGCTGGGGTTGAGGGAGGGCGGTATGGTTGTGGAGTCTTGTGTATGGTCATTGAAGTTGTCGTAGAGGTTTTTGATCTTCAGGCAAAAGTAGGATCCGAGCTTGTTGCAGAGGTCCCGGGAAGGGATGAATTCCGTAGCTTCGCTGGGGTGCTTAGTGAATTCCTGGATGACGCTGAAGAGTGCCTTGGAGTTGCTGGAGTTGGCGAGGATTTTGTTGTGGATGAAGGTCCTTTCGTGGTTCTGCTGCGTTGGTGGTATTCCGTCATGGCGTTTTAGCAGGGGGTATAGTTTCCGGGTGTCTTGCTGTTTCTCCAGTTCTTCTCCAGGCGTCTGCAGGTGCACCTGGCTTCTTGGAGGTCGGTGTTGAACCAGGCGATTTTCCTGGGGCGCTGTCTGTTGGAATTGCGTAGTGGGGCGAGCTTGTCTGCGCAGTTGGAGATCCATGTGTAGAATTCCCTGACTGCGAGGTTGGCGTCGGTTGCAGCGGTGGGGGTGTTGCGGTTGAGGGTGGAGTTGAGCTGCTCCTTGGTGACTCTGCTCCAGTTCCTTCGCGGGGGCGCGTAGTGGGTTCGGGCGGCTTGGGTTTGTCGACGAGGAAGTGAACGCAGCGGTGGTCGGTCCACGGGGGTTGCGTGGTGTGACTGAAGTGGACGCCTTTTCCTCCTGCGAAGATGGGATCGAGGGTGTGTCCTGCCTTAGGGGTTGGTGTGGTGACGAGTCCGATGTTGGCGAGGTGGGAGGGGGGTGGTGGAGTTGGGGTCGCTGGGGTTGTCTAGGTGGAAGTTCAGGTCTCCGATGAGTATGTAGTCCATTGAGGTGATGGTGTGGGGTGCGATGAGGTCAGTGATGGTGTCGGTGAAGAGGGCCCGGGGACCGGGGGGTCTGTAGGCGAGGGTGCCACGGAGTGTGGAGTTGGGGCTGGTCTGGACCTGGAAATGCAGGTGTTCGGCGGCTGGGAAGATGTCGCTGGAGGTGGAAAGGTGGAGGGAGTTTTTGTGTGCGATGGCGAGGCCTCCTCCAGGGTGGTTGGGGCGGTCCTTCCTCTGGATCTTGTATCCGTCCGGGCTGGCGATGGCGATGTCAGGGGAGGAGGAGGCATTGGGCCAGGTTTCTGTAAAGAAGGCGACGTTGGGTGAGAGGGTGTCCAGGAGGTTCCAGATCTCCATGGCGTGTCTGTGCACGGAGCGCAAGTTGAGGAGGATGCATCTTAGGGCGCTGGCGGTATTGGCGGCCAGGGCGGTGGTGAAGGTCAGGCGGCAGTGGTGGCAAGAGATGTGGCTGTGGGTTGTGTTTGGCATGGCCCTCTGGCAGAGGTTGTTCCTTCCGGTGTTGAGTGCGAGGAGGTCCGCTGAGTTGTAGCGGTGGATGGTCGGAGATCCAGATTTCCTGGCACTGGCCGCGGTTGGGTCACGGACGGGCACAGACAGGCTTGACTTTGGCGCGCCAGCGGTGCTACCGCGCAGTGGCCACCATTAAGTAGGGGAGGGGGAAGGGACAAGCAGCTGGGAGGCAGGAACGGGCGTCAGCGGGGGGAGGGGCCGCAGGAGCGGCGGGGAGAGATCAGGGTCAGCACAGAAAACTAGGCACTAGGCACAGGCACCTAAAACAGAATTGCACAATGCACAAAAAACAAAAACAAAGACGAGCAGTACACTTACAGTGCTGCCAGAGGCAGACACATGGCGCAGGACACAGTGAGGGGCACTGAAAGAGGCTGGAGCGAGCTGGCCGGCAGGAGCGGGCACAGCGATGAGCGGACCTGCAGCGGCCTCGAACACCAGGCAGGTGGAGGTCAGCTGGTCAGCGGCGAGGCACTGCACAGCCGAGCTGCTCGGGAGAAGAGCAGACCTCAGACCGGAGGTCAGAAGACATTTTAAGTTTGTAATATATTGATTGGTCACTGTGAACACTGAGTTCAAGTTTTGTTACTTGACTATACAGCCACTCACATTAGAGGCCATACCCTCGACCCCATTTTTACAAACTGCGCATCTGTAAAAGCAGTCTCCCCGATTCCTGTGGCCTGGTCTGACCATTTCATTATACCTTTCCAGATTACAGCACCTCCATTGTATTAGGCTCCCCTAATGGGTCCGTCTCTAATTACAAAACACCTAAATGGTCCATGGTTACCTCTACTGCTTTTACAGCCAAACTGGCTCTTAAGCCCCCTGCAATCAACACATGCCCGCAGATTGCCAATCAACAAATCTCTTCCTGGCTCACTGGGGCTCTGGACCCTGTGGCTCCTCTGAAGCCATGTAACAGCACCCGTTGCAATCCAACTGCAGAATGGTTTACCAAGGAACCTGGGGGCATATTATCAAGAACGGCGTTAAAAATTATCGCTGGTTTAGCGGCAGAAAACTGCCGCTAAAGCGGCGATAATGGGCTTGATAATATGCCCTTGAGAATTCCAATAGAAGTTCATGTTCTGGTGTGAACATGGGCTTCTATTGGAATTCTCCAGGGCATATTATCAAGCCCATTATCGCCGCTTTAGCAGCAGTTTTCTGCCGCTAAACCGGCGATAATTTTAACGCCGTTCTTGATAATATGCCCCTTCTTGGTTTAAAAAAGGTTTGCAAAAGGTTAGAGCTCCTCTTGAGGAGGGACAATAAGCCAGATGATAACATCTTATATCTGGAGGCACTAAAATTCTATCATAAACAGATCAAGAGAACACATACCAAATTCTACACTCATAAGATCGAATCCTCTAAGGGCTCACCCATCTTTCATATTGTCAAAAGCCTTACCTCTCTTGAGCCAGTTGCTGTTACCACTCCTCCCACGACAGAATATTGCAATTTAGTGGCTCGCTATTTCTCTGAAAAGGTAGATACTATCTATGCCTCCTTCCCTGAATCTAGCAGGAATTTTAAATTCACCCCACCGGAGAATACACTCCCCTCTGTGGGTTTCTCCAACCTTTAAGTTCTAACTGTTCTGGAGACTCATAGCCTTCTCTCTAAAGGGAAATCTGGCTCTCCTCTTGATCCCATTTCTCCGACCATGCTGTTATGTGGGGAGAATGCTATTGCCTCCCTACTCTGTAATCTTCTGAATCTTTCCTTTGCCTCTGGCCGAGTCCCTTCAGACTGAAAACATGCAATGGTGATCCCATTACTAAAGAAGCCCTCACTAGACACTACTCTCCCGGAAAATCTGAGACCAATCTCCTTAATTGCATATTTTGCTTAGATGCCCAAAAATGTTTCAACTTCCAGTTAACGAAGTTTATTGAAGAAAATAATCTTCATGAGAGACAATCAGGGTTTAGATCTATGTTCAGTACCGAATCCGTTATTCTAGTAGCCTCTAAATCCCTTAGATTATCTGCTGATGAGGGCAAGACTACGGCCCTGATCTTGTTAGATCTCAGTGCTGCATTCAATACTGTATCTCATGGTCTCCTACTGGAACGACTTTGGGGTCTTGGGATCAGGGGCTGCGCACTTGACTGGATCACAGATTTCCTCCATGACCATACTTTCCAAGTCTGCCGGCAGTCCCACAGGTCTGAGACTCAACCCTTGGTACAAGAAGGGCCTCAGGGTTCAGCCCTGAGCCCGACCCTATTCAAAGTCTCTATGTGCCCCCTGGTGGATGTAGTTGAGTGTCACGGGGTGAAGATGGTATCTTATGCTGTTGATACTCAGCTGATTATCACCCTGACACAGGATGAAGGTGATGCTTCCTCCCAAGTTTAGAGCGTGCCTGGTGGACCTGGCAAAATGGATGGTCTCCAGCTGCCTGAAACTAAATGCTGAAAAGACTGAGGTTCTTGTGGTTGGTAAGCAACTGTCCATCTGGTCCTCTGTATGGTGGCCTTCTGAACTGGGGTCGGTCCATGTTTTCAAACCGAAGATAAAAAATCTTGGGGTCTGGTTTGACTCAGCAGTGTCCTTCGACTACCAGATCTCCTGTCTGGCTGGCTCCTGTTTTGGCATCTTGAAGATGCTCTGCAAAATCTTACAGCTGTTACCAGAGTCGACTAAGAAAACAGTTATCCAGGCTCTAGTAGTGTCTCGCCTGGACTACTGTAATGTTCCTTATCTTGGAGTTTCAAAAGGTAGAATAAGAATGTTGCAGAGGGTGCAGAACACTGCGGCCCGTATGCTCCCGAATATTCCTAGGCATTCTTCTTTGGGCCCTGTCCTTGCTAAGCTTCATTGGCATGCTATTCAGGCCAGGGTGGCCTTTAAAGCCTTATGCTTCTGTCACAGAATTGTGAATCTGAAAGGTCATCGATTTCTGTTTCCCCTGATCAAACTCTATCTGCCACATCGCTGCCTTAGATCCTCACAGCTAAGCTTATGATACCTAAAGTGCATAGAACTTGTTTGGGTGGCAGCTCTTTCAGTCTGCTTCTGGCAAAGATGTGGAACCTCCTCCCTTTGGATCTTAGAATGCAGCCTTCAGAAATTTTGTTTCGTAGAAATTTAAAGACCTGGTTCTTCAGGCTATCTATGGTCATCTAACTACTATGGCTGACTCTCTGAACACTCTGACCTGATTGCTTTAGGAGATAATCTAGCACGGGGACACTCCCTATTGGAGTAACCAGGTGTTATATGGAGGTAGGTCCATTGTCGACATTGCTAAGTTAGCATGAGCTTCGCTGCCATGAGGCTGCTTTTGCACACGTTACTACAAGCCTTTATTTTACATGACTGTGTTTGTGCCTTTCACATGAGAACTGTCTGCTTTTCGCGTTCTCTGCTGTTTTCTGGGGTTTAGTCTGCACACGATGTACAAGGTCGATAAACAATGCCCCTTGTTATTCTGTTCTGGTCAGTCCCTCGCACCTAGACATTACATGCCACACAACTGCACCACTGAAAGTCGAGTGCTTTTAATATGGCAGAGATGCGTTATTGAGACACTTGGAGAGACACCTTTCCAGAGAGAAGAGCTGTGCTGGTCCTGAGATGTAAACTTTTCATCTAGGCCTTGAGGTATGGGGTCTGCTGACAAAGCCCAGAGGTCTTCTTTTTTATAATAAACTATTTCTTATAACGGGGAGGGTGGTTAGGCACTGTAGCCCTTTTCCATTGGCTTTATAAAATGATATCCCCGTTTGTATTCTATGGAATTGTGACAATGCTGACGATATTGTGTTTATGCATTTTGCTGCTAGTAATGGCACGTGTACTGTATCATAGAGCACGTTAGTTAAAATAAACATTTTAAACTATACCGTGTCTCTGATTACTCTTATTGTGGACAAGTGTGAGTGAACGAAAGAGTTGTCTTGCTCCCGCGATTCCTGAGAGAGTCGGGAGTGTCGTGTTCTGGGTTGTCTAATCATTGGTAGCTTGGCTATTGGTCGGAGAACGAATGAGACACTACAGCTAGTCGGTTTGGGATTTTGGGCACTAAAATGTACTCTATTTTTATAAATTGGTTTGGGATTTTTCTTGTGTTGTGTTTTCACTTTATTACTGTGTGTGTGCTGCATAAATACGTTATACTGTAAACAATGTAACAACACAATACTATTTAAATCAATGTGGACAATAGTCATGGTGACAAGCATTCATTATAACAGTAAAACCTACACCGTTTTATCTAGAGAATGTTTGCAAATTGAAAACATGGATGTCAGAATCTCCTTCACAATCTACAGGCAACAAAATGCAGCTATTGGTCCAACCACAAGATATCCCTGCACTTCGGAGCCCAAGAGAGAATGCCCCAGCCAAGGGAGTACTCAAAGAAATTGGGAAACGTCTACCAGAGTCAGAGGTTCAGTCCCCTGGGAGAGGTACAGTTACTGTTTCAAAAGCATTGGTGTGAGGAGCTATTGCCCTTTTGCAGCACCCCAAAATCTCTAACTATCACTGGTGGTGCCTCTGGCCATTGTGTGGCCACCACAAGCAAAACGAATATTCAAATTAACCCTAGCAGAGCAGTATGGGGTGCACCTCGGCTGTTTTCTAAATATTATATGAGCAGCTCGCTCTGATCTAGGTTCTTTAGCGACCTTGTGCTGTGGGTGTTTTTCTTTGTGCCTTTTGGTGTTGGGTGACCTGGTCCCACCCCGGTCAACCACAGATGCAGCTGTTCTTTGAGGCCACAAAAGGAGCCCACTCCTGCAGCCCTGCGGCTTCTGCAGCAGCATGGTTGATGTGTGCTGTGCGCAGGAGGCACATCCTCTTCTCTGTTCCTGCCGGGTAGGAGCAGTCTTTCTTCTTCGCTCTTGACTGCGGCAGAAGCAATGTTGACTCTTCAGCCCGTGATGAGAGTGGACAGGGCAGAAGAAGGTTGGTGCAACCGACCTCCCCAATACACTTCCATGGGGGCAGGCTGTGCACCAGGTCAGCCGGGTCTTCCCTTCGGAGGATGAGGTCTCCTCAACATTGTACTTGCACTGGGCCCCAGGAGATGTGGTTTCTCAAGCCAAAAGTTGTCCCTGGGAGAGGGGTTCCATGCATGTCCCTTTCCCCGGGAATTAATAAAATATTGTTGTGCTGACCTCCTGAGCCCTGGCCTACCTCCGGGGGAATTCAAGTAATCAGCAGAGTGCCATAATTTTTTTGTTTTGGATTTTGAAAAAGGCAAATCTTTAAACAGGCAAATCTCCAGCCCCATATGGTCAATTCGGCTGATCTTTGGCATGTTTTGTTCGTGGTGGCTAGGTCTAGCCTCCAAGAGCATTTTCTTCAGGCCTCTAAAAAGGTGCTTTTCACGGGGAGGTGGATTTTCTGACTCCCTGAACCAGACCTGTCATCTGCCTGGCTCATGGTGCTCTTCTGCTGGCTGAGGCATCTTGCACAGCCCCTTCGCAACCAATGAGTAAAACAACGTCCTTGTCACACTCCCCAAGCCCAACAGCTTCCTGGATTCTTTATGGGGCACCCAGGTGGCATTGGAGTCCAGGGCCAGTCCACAGAAGCCCTAGGAGATCCACCCCATTTCCCCCAACAAGTCCTTTTCCTGAACTGATCCTTGGATCCCCAGGGACATAAGGCAACACTGGCCTAAAAAGACCCATCCTCGTCCTGGGACTCAGCTGGAGTCAAAATACTTAAAGCCTCATTTATGAAAACTGTTGCATTGCCACGACAAAACAGCGATGCAACAGTTTTCACTGCGCCCTCCTTGCGACACGATGGATGTGCCATATTTAATGTATGGCGCTCCATGTCGCAAGGAAAGACAGCTACGTCAGGAATCCTAACGTATCTGTCGGGCCAAAAGTCACACATTGCTGGAGTTGTGTCGCAAGCATGACGCAACTCCAGCAGTGCATGGGGCAGGCCTAGTCCCATTGCACTGCGCCACCTTTACGCCTGCTATGAGGCAGGCGTAAGGTTTTGACGCAGTAGGATCCTAGAAGTGGCGCAGTGAAATCAGATAGATTTCACTGCGCCACTTCTATGAGGTTTTTTCACCTGGGAACGCCCACCCTGCATACATTATACCTGTCGCTGGTATAATGTAGTGCAGGCATTTACAAAGTGACGCATCTGCCTAAATGCGTGACTTTGTAAATAGGGCGCAACGTGGCGTAATATTTATGCTGCCTTCATAAATAAAGCCCTAAGGGCTAAGCCCTGACATATCTGTCTTTCCTTGCGATATGGAGCACCGTACATTAAATACGGCGCATCCATCGTGTCGTAAGGAGGGAGCAGTGAAACTGTTGCAGCAATGCAACCGCTTTCATAAATGAGGCTCTTAGTTCATTCTTGCAGTGCATCAGGTCGCTTCTTCCAGCTGGGCATCTTTTTCCTGGGAAACAACCTTTACATCGCGGTCATTACACCACAATGCCATTACAACGCGTGGTTACAACGACCGCGTTGTTACCACGCAATGCCATTACTACGCAAGTCATTACATCGACTTGCAGTAGATGGCGCGCTAACATAAGGAATAGTATAGTTTACTATTCCAACACCTTCCCTACTGTTGCGTATGCTGGAGTTGGAATAGTAAATTATACATTTCTAATGTTAGCGCGCCATCTACTGCAAGTCGATGTAATGACTTGCATAATAATGGCATTGCGTGGTAACAACGCGGTCATTGTAACGACCGAGTTGTAATGCCACACGATGTAATGACTCGCGTAGTAACAAGTCAAATTCCTTTTTGCCGCCGTCACGCCCAGGTACACACTCTTCTCAACTGTCTCTCCCTTGTGCAAGGGCTTTTAAGTAGGGGGGGAGTTTGATGGTCATGTACCCTTGGCCAATCATAGGATTCCACATCATCCCCTGTCCCAACTCTCAAGCACAGAATTCTGGAACAATCCAAAATGCAACTTCAAGTTGTCTCTGGTAAGAGTTCCCCTGAGAGCCTCAGCTCTGCCCCTAGCTGAAACAAGTTCCTGATCCCTCCCCATGAAAAGCGAGCCCATTCTGACCACTCCAGAGGTCAGGGCATCTTCCTTTGTTCCAGTGGGCCTTGGCTGGTTAAGCCCAGGTGCAGTGTAACAAGCTAATTATCAGATGCAGGTTTCCTCCTCACCTCTTTAATTTCCCAGGTACTGGGTCAAGCACTGTTAATTGCCCTTTTGTATGAGGAGGCATTTTATACCACTGGAAGTAATTAACTTGGCCCAATAGGGAGAAAAACACTTAGAAGAAGACTACAGACAATCCAAAATGAAGCAGTCAGACTAGTCTTTAACTCCTTGCACTGAGCCACATCAGACCACACCTTAGGGAGCCCCACTGACTCCTGATACACAAGCGCCCACACTTCAAACTCCTCACCCACACCTACAAAGCACTCCACAACATTGGCCCTGCCTACCTGAATAGCTGCATTCACTTCCACCACCCTTCAGACACTTCTGCTATTCTGGTCTCTCACTAGCACATACCCCACGCAATCACAAAAGCAGAGCGAGGGGTCACGCCTTCTCGGACCTGGCCCGTGATGCCTGGACCGACCTCCCACAACACATCAGAGCCTCCTCCTCTCTTCTTGACTTTTGCCAGAAGCTGGAGACCTGGCTTTTCGAGTAAGCCCCCAGGGCTGGTCTCACACACCTGCTACAGAGCGCCTGGATATCCTCATGGATGGTTGGCATGCTATAAAAACACCAATACCATAACACAACATAACCATCTGATTAGCAGCTGAGCCAGAGTAATATGACCAATCTTAAAGTCCCATAAGATGTGTAAGTGGGCTTTTGGGGACTTCAAACTTAGGGTGCTTTTGTATCACCAGATTAAGACTTTGCGGGACCCTGTAGGCTTAAGTAGAGAGTAACAGAACTTTGGGGAAAATTTTGTTTATGATGTGCACACAGTGGAAACAATACAAACCTCAGTACGCATTATAGACCCACACTATGGATCCTCATTCACATTATAAGGCCTACGCCAGCTCAGTACCAATCCTTGCAGAGTTCCTTCTGCAACAAGCTACCTGTGTGCAGATACTGGGCTGCTCACAACAGTAGAGTCATGCGCACAGCCGCACACACATGTACTCAAGTATTCATGTGGAATAAGCTGAGTACCTCTTACCTTAGCTGTGCAGCAGCAGCAGCTTTATCTTGTAAGGTAGACACTAGTTGTTAACAAGCTCAGTCCAATTACTGTGAGTTTACCATGAGGCTTAGGTAGTGAGACTCACTCACAGAACAAATCGAAAATGCGGGTAGTCAAATGCGAAAAAAATACATGTGCACTTAATAGGTGGAACCCATTTGCTACACCCATGCACAAGCACAAACATTGGTATACTTCTCAACCAATGCCTATAAACTACCTGACACATCAGTTATAAAAATGCATAAACCCTTGGTAAAAATTTAAGCCAGAACTGACTTCTGCTGCAATGTGCTTAGACTCTCATATAAAATTAACTTGCTCAATAAGATAATTGTGATTGAAAGTAAAACAGTTGTGGCTGGTCCGGCGATTTCAAGAAGCTAGCCTGACAATCAGTCTTTACCATCCTTTTTTAATGTTTGCGTCATTTTAATGTTGGCTTCTTAAATGGAGCATAAACGGCTTCTTTAATTTCTGCAAACCAGACATATTCTCTCAAATGGCAGGCAGATTCTCAAATGACACATAAATCCAGAAAAGTGGTGAAACACAACAGGTCAGTCCTACTTCAGTTTTGATAGCCTGGATAGCGCGTCTTTTGTTTACTTCAATACAAATACGGAAAGATTAGGTCCAGAATGCTGATTTTATGTACGATGACAACACAAGTGGCATCTACTTGCACTAAAAAAACTCTACACATCAAACTGTCCTGTCATGCCAGATGAACAAGCACAGTGCAGCATTTATATTCAAACACCACTAGTTCAAGTTGTGTTCGTTCCATAACGACATTTACTCACTAACAGTTGCTTTTTTATTAGGGCACTTCCGGCAAGCCAGGCCAACAAAAAACAAAGCGAAAGCAAAATCCTACAAGCCCACACTCCAACACTGAAAAAGTACTTCAGAGAGCTCATATGAACAAGCTGTTTTCACTCTATACTGTGCTTTTCTTTAAGTACTGTACACCCTACATTTTGTGATGATGCAACACCACACTTTTCATTAGGCTCAACACTTCCTTCAGTGTAGAGCCATACCACATATGCTCTCTGCACCACAATTGGCTCACCCTCACCACACTGTGCTGATCACCATTAAGATCCTGAGCAAAAGTGGGTCAGGTCTTCCAAACACAAAATTGAAAAAACTGCTGCCACCAGCAGCTCTCCTGGGTCAGGACTTCTCAGCACTGGCAGGGCTGCGCTGTCTCTTACATTAATAGTGCCTCACTTAAACTGAATGAGTAGCCTTTACTGCTCACTAAGCAGCTAAGCAAGTCTCTGATATACCTTTCTGCTAACCAGTGCTAAAGTGCTTGTGTTCCCTTCCTAAACATGGTCAAATTGGTTTACACCTGATTGCCATAATTAATTTACTTATAATTTCCTAGTAAAGTAGTATACCATGTACCCAGGGCTGGTAAATTAAATGCTACTGGTGGGTCTGCAGCACATATTGTGGCACATTCTTAAGTAGCCCCTTAAAATATGGCCAAGGTCTACCATTGCACTCTGTATGCAGTTATAAACTGCCAATTCTACTTGGAAAAATACCCCTTTGCAAGGCCTAAAACTCTCTTTTTAATACATATGTTACCCATAGGGTGCAGTGTATTTAAAAACCTTGACATGTACTTCTAAATTTTACATGTCATGGTAGTGAAAAAACTCACAAATACATTTTTCACCACTATGAGGCCCATCTCTCCCAGAGGATAACATTGGGTTTCCTTATTACATTTAATAAGTGCTAACGTTTGATTAGGAGCAGGTGGAAAAGTTATGTTTAGTATCTGAGGAATTATAATTTAAATCCTCTTTAATGGTAAAGCCAGATTTTAATTCACAATTCTAAAAATGACACTTTTAGAAAGTATGCATTTTCATGTCCTTACCATGGGTCACATGACTGAATGTAGTTGGCAGTTGGACCTTGTGCATTCCTCCCGGGCAGCCACACAATAGAGGCAAAAGTATGCCCAGGTGGGCACTCTCAGGCAGGATGGGGGGGCAGAGCTGTGCAGAGCCCCAGTTGCACTTCAATTGGCTGTACCCTTCTCTCACACAACTTCACTCTAGCCTTGTGTGCCTGCAGACAGGCTGGTTCCAGGGCAAGGAGGCAGGAAATCCCAGAAACATCTGTGAGAAGAAGCCTCCAGAAGATTCTCCCACTTCAAAGGAGGCACCAGGTATAAAAATGGGACTCTCAGACCCTCTCTTCAGTTAACTCCTGGATCTGTGGAAGGACTACCAGAGGACTGCCTGCTGCTACGTACTTCAGAAGGACAGCTTTGCTGCCCCAAGAAGGACTGCTCTGCTGCCTGAAGTCTGCTCTTAGCCCCAGAGGTCTGCCTTGCTGCTTGAGTCCTGTTCTTCTCCTTGAACCCAGGGTTCCAGAAGTGACTCCACTGGCTAGTTGGATGGCCTCCTGATCAGGGGCTCAGTGTCAGAAAAGGCTCCAACCATCTTGAACCACCTGGACACCTATACCCTGCCTGAGTGAGTCCAGACGCTCCAGGAGGTGCCTGTCCAGTCATGGACCCTTGGAAGTGGTAATAAAATTGCCCAGACTGTCCAAATCCAAAACGTGGGACTTAGAATTATTCTTTACCAAAAAGCACTCAGAGAGGAGACCAGGATCTGCCTGCTTGTCATACCTCCCAAGGTGCATTACTGGTCGGCCTGACTTCCCGGCAGATCCTGCTATGCTCTTCTCCGCAGCAGCAAATCCTGTTCAGAGGCTCCTTGCGGAAGGGTATCCGATCTCCTGGAGCACTCGCCAGCCACAGCCTGCAGCTTCATCCTGCTGGAGATTTTTGACTTCCAAAAAAGAGACTAAATCCAAAGTTTAGAATCTTTACCTCTACTTAGTCCAGAGGCTCCCTGATGATGACGCCTCCTCCTCGGACACCTCCAGCTTCCTTGCCCCGCTGAAATTTGCCTTCTCTATCATTTTCTTTCGAAATTTCTTCTCAGTACAAAGGTAAGCAGAGACCAGGCCCTATCCACTTTGTGTGTGCACACCGCGCTCCATTGTGTTGGGCCATAGAATTCGATTTTGACCAAGTTTTGTACGACCAGATGTCTGCGATTGGTGCTTTGATCTTTTAAGAGCTAGTTTTCACTTCAAACCTCTAATAGTCATAATTCTGGTTATAATATTTATATTTTTGTAATTTTGGTGTCAAATAGTTCATTAAATTGTATTCTTTTATCTTAATTGATGTAGGATTATTCTTGTGTTGTGTTTTCACTTTATTACTGTTTGTGTGCTGTAAAAATACTTTACATATTGCCTCTAAGTTAAGCCTTACTGCTGTTGTGTCAAGCTACCAGAGGGCTAAGCACACAGTAATTTTGTTCCTTTTTTGTGGTTTACCCTGCAAGGATTGTGGCTGTTCCTTGAGTACGGTTTCATCTACCCCCCCAACCAACAACCCAGTTTCTGACACTTGTGCTGCCTGCCCATCATACAGCTGCAGTGCTTTGATTTGGGGCTGCCAGGTCTTGTGAGAGCAGGTGAGTTCCTTCTTCAGCTTGGCAGTTACATGCTGCTCAACTTCTGTCTCCTTCAAATGCCTTAAGTTTTCACTCATCGCCAATGTTGCATTTCAAAGACACACAATGGTAGGAAGACCCAGGAGGCAGGTAGGTTGAGGAACAGGGACTTTATTAAGGAACAAGTTGCAAGTAACTGAACCCTGCCATGAGCTATGATGTAACCAGCTCAGCCCCCAGCTATAGACAGAAAATTCTATGGAATGGGCTAGAACACTGTCATTAATGACATCATACATTCCACATGACTCACATTCCGCACCAGGCTAGACCATAAGGCATACCACGCTAGAAGAGAAATGAAAGGATACCACAGAGGGCCTTTAAAACTTCATTTGTTCATCGATCAGTGCTGAGCAAATGCATAGAAGATACTGAATAATCTCATGGCTAAAGGCATGGTATCTGCATCAAATGGAATCTGGTTGTTGTTGCCAAACTTAATGAGATTCACTGGAATCAAACAGCCCCTATCACAATCTTAAGTATTGTCTTGTTAAGATTTACCTATCCCCCTACAGAATCTCTAAGATGTATCAGGTGGAAAATGACTTCTGCCCTAGGTGTTTAGAAGCCGAAGTCAGGTTGTACCATATGATTTGGGAATATTGCCATATAGGAGCGAAATAGTGAACATTTTCATAGAAGTTATAGCCCTGGATATAGCTCTATAACCACAGCAATGCCTGTTCCCTAGACCTAAAACACAGAAACAAACACAGAGGTCTATTGACTTGGCTTTGATCATAGCTAAACGTAACCTAGCAATGAACTAGAAAGCCAATAAAGCCCATTTTGTGAGTAGATAGATTCAGAATATCCTGAAATAGTCACGAGTAGAGTTGGCCACACTAATGGTCTGAAACTGGGAGGTAAACAAAGGTCCTTTATTGAAGTAAGGTTGACAGGACGAGTCAGCACCTCCAACTCCAAGGAGAACTCAATCCCAACTCCCAACCGACACATCCAGCATTCTGTTCCCCAGGAAACCCCTAGGTTCTACAAGTAGAACCCAACACATCTTCCCCCTTACATAACAATAACAACAAAAGTCAAAAGATGAAAGAACAGGATGAACAAGACACTTGTCATATATACAAAATTGTCATATATACAAAATAATGTACAAATATGCATGTGGAACAAGAATCGTAAAAATCTAAGACACAAAATCACGCAGCCTGGAAGATGGAAATCTAGCTCTAGTGGACACACGCCTTTCACCACCACCAACCACAACATCATCGCTTCCTCCTCTTCCTGCACACTTTTGAACGTCATGTGCAATGGAGACCTTATCTTTGTTCCACCACTTTCCATTTTGTAATTTTACCACATTCTTTTTTACATCCACAACTTTTTGTGTAGATGAGAACTTGGAATCCTTCATGGCAATGATCATGGGTACTTTAATTCTAACAAAATCACCAACGGCAACTTTGGACTCCCTTCCCCGCACACTCACATACCTATCCTGGACAAGCGCTCTTTTCCTGCCCACGTCTTCCAATTTCTGCATGGAAATGGTAGAACACCCCATCCATTCTCTAGTCAACTTAGATGCAGGTAATCTGCCTCTTAGTAGGGTAAATGGAGATAGATCAGTGTCAGCATTAGGAGTGGTGCGAACAGCCCACAACAATTTGCGTAACTCTTCCTTACTGTTCAGACCACTAGACCTAGCTAACTGAATGTTATCCTTGATAACTCTGTTAAATCGCTCTCCCAGTCCATTGCTCCTAGGGTAATACAAAGAAGTCCTGGTATGTTTAATGCCCAAAAAGGTTAAAAAATCAGAAAATTGAGAGGATGTAAACTGACAGCCATTATCTGACAAACTTTCATCAGGAATGCCTTCCCTAAGGAAAATGGATTCCAAAAATTCAATGACATTGAAGGTATTGGGAGACTTGACAAACTTAACTTCAGGCCAACGACTGTAGAAATCCACAACAACAATACCATACTCCTGTAAACCTCCAGAGATAACCAAGGGACCAATAATATCAATTGCTAATTTCCCCCATGGCTTGTTGGGAACCTCAATAGCTTCAACAGGACTGGGAACAGTAACTTGACACTTGTCGCTACCAGCACAATTGATACAATCTCTAACAAAGTGTTCAACACTCCTGTCCAATCCGGGCCACCAAAAATGTTCCCTGATCCTCCTCTTCATGGCCTGCATACCAATATGCCCCTCGTGAGCCAAAATAAGAACTCTAACTCTCATGCTCTCTGGAACAACCAGCAACCCGGAACGATAAAGAAGGCCATTAATAATAGAAAGTTCCCCAAAAACATGTTTGTAAGCATCACTCTTGACACCATCAGACTTCCATTCAGACCAACCTTGAAGAATACCATTTTTCACCTCAGTGATCTGAACATCATAGTCACAAGCCGTAAGCCACTCGCTCTCAAGTATAGCACCGTCACACCTCTGTTCAACTGCACACACCAAATCAACATCCATACTCTCTGATACTTCCACCTCTTCAACTACATTGCAACTAGGCAAACGAGGCATACAATCCGTCAAGACACCTGGAACATATTCAACAGTATAATCATATTCTTGAGGTCTATATTGCATTTGGCAATTCTAGGTGTGGCTCTTTCCATACCTTTAGTAGTGAATAACTGCACCAAAGGCTTGTGATCAACTCGAACAGTAAAATGGGAACCCCACAAGTACATTTTAAAATGAGCAATGCCCCACCAGCATGCTAAAGCTTCTCGCTCGATCACAGAATAAGATGATTCGGCACCCTTCAAACTTCTTGAGGCAAAAGCTACAACTTCATCCTTGCCTTCTCTACGTTGCATAAGAACGGCACCTAAACCCTTCTGGCTGGCATCAGTCATAATGATTGTTTCATCACAGGTGTTGAAAGGCTTCAGGGGTATAGCATGAACGAGCTCTTTTTTGATAAGAGAAAATTCCTGATCACACAGATTACACCACTCAAATGTTACATTTTTTTTAAGAAGATTCCTCATGTGGTAAGAATTTTCTGTACACTTAGGAATGAACCTTGAATAGAATTCAACTAAACCTAGGAAAGGCCTTAGTTGATCTTTGTTTTTGGGAGTATCAAAATCATCATTAGCTTTAACAAGATTAAGCTTAGGTTCAACACCTTTAGCAGACAATTTGTAACCTAAATACTCAATGCTGGAAACACTGAATTTACACTTCTCTGTACTAAGAGTTACACCTCTTGCCTTCAGAATGGACAAAACATGATGCATTCTGCTATCATGCTGATCTTGATCATTGCCAAATACCAAAACATCATCCTGAAATGCAACAACCCCCTTGACACCCTTAAACATGCCTTCAACCATCCGTTGAAATACGGCAGATGCCGAAACCAAACCAAACGGCATGAGCTTGAATTGAAATAAACCCTCAGGAGTAATAAAGGATGTCAGGTGTCTACAATCAGGATGAAGGTTGATTTGATGGTATGCTGGCTGAGGTCATATCCAGTAAGCTGAAAATGTTACCACCTTGCAAGGTGGACAGCATTTCAGTGATGTTTGGCAAGGGGTGGCGATCAATCCAAATTTGCTTGTTAAGATCGCGTAAATCCACACACATGTGGACAGAACCATTAGCCTTGCGTGCTAAAACAATGGGGGCAACCCAATTGGAACACTCTACAGGTTCAATAACACCCAGGTCACAAAGTTTCTGTAATTCAGCTTTCAACTCAACTCGCAAGGCTAAAGGAACTCTTCTAACTTTGTGAGCTACTGGGCAAGATTCCTCAACCAGCTTGATCTTATGGGTGTAACCCTTCAGAGTACCTAACCCCTTTTGGAAAACTTCAGGAAACTGCATTTCCCACTTGTTAGTGTGTTTTACAGGCATGACAGGTAAATAGCTGTCCCTTAACACAACCTGAGCTGGATTATATGGATCAAGCAAAATTCCTAAATTCTTTTGATCGTGCCAACCCAACAAACAGGAATCGTCCTTGGCTATGTACACAACCCCGTCAGAGCTGTTAGTTTGAAACCTCAAGGTGGCGGAAAATTCACCCACAACATCAATGGTTTTGCCACCGTAACCTACAGGACGTAGTTTGGAATTGGACAACTGAGTACCATTAAACTGGTTGTGCCAAACGTTCTCACTCAACAAGGTATAAGGTGAACCAGAGTCCGCCATAACCTTTACGTCAATACCATTAACACTGACTGTGCAAAATGGTCTAGCAAAATTATTCAAACCAATGCGACAGATAGGATCATCTGCGTCAAGGTCCTTGATCAAAAGTACCTCATCATCTTCACTAGAAAATTGATCCTCCTCAACACCATTACTAGGACTTACTCCAAGAACTTTTTTCTTATATTGAACCCTATTGGAAGATCTACAAACTTTAGCAAAATGGCCCTTACGCATACATTTAGCACATGTGCGGTCTTTAGCAGGACAAAAAATAGCATTCCCTGAATGAGAAGGACTCCCACAACGATAACACTCCAATTGTCTGAAAGGAGGCCTTTTGACTTGCTTGTCCAAGGTTTTAGCAGTCTCTGAAGTACTTCCGGAAACATCCTTACTTTTGGATTTGGTATATTTGGATTTAACTGCTAAGACGTCAGAAGAGTGAGATTTACCATCTGACACAGTCAATTGACTCATGAAGGACGTAGTGCTCTCAATCCTAGAAGCAATTTCTACAACCTTCTCCAATGTAAGGTTAGGTTTAGCTAACAGAGCTTCTTGAACCTTCTTGTTGTTAGTTTTCTCGACTAACTGATCACGAATCATTTCATCCTCAAAGTCCCTATACTCGCACAAAACAGCTAAAATTCTTAAGGCTCCAACATAGCTGGCAGCTGATTCACCAGAAATTTGAGTTCTTCTATAAAATGTATGTCTTTCCATGATGACATTTTTCCTTGCTTTGAATCTCAAATCCAGAGCTCTTATGGCTGTGGCGTACTCATCAATAACGCTGTCTCCCTCTCCTTCACCTTCTCTAGCCAAAATAGGATCAGAAGGAATGTGCTTGAGGATTTTGCGTCCATCAGCACCTAAACAATGACGAAGAATAGCAAACTTTTTTTTATGAGTAAAAGAGTCACCATCTAGTGCATCCAAATATGCCTCAAAAGCTTCCTTCCACTGCTCCCAATTAGACTCAGGATTGGTAGGACTTGGAGAAAAGGCAGGTGGAAGTACTAGTGAATTTTGCATTATGTGGAAGATGCTCTATACACTATATTCAATAAAATGTGAAGTAAGAACAGTGAGCACAGCAAGGACAGAAATTTATGATGGAAACACAAAGTAAGTTACATGCAAAATGATGTGATGAGCTGTGTGCATCAGCACAGACAATTTCCAATGCACGTATGTGTAAGACAATGAATCAATTGTATATATGATGAGCTGTGAGCATCAGCGCAGACAATTTCCAATGCACGTAGGGGCAAAGACAATAAATTCAACTGTATGTAAGATGAAGTAACAGTACAGTACGCAATTTAAATCAATACGGGAAGAGCAGTGTGCATCAGCACAGACACTCCAATGCACAACATGCGATAATAAATTAATCCAACTGTGCGTATCAGTGAAAAAGGGGCAGCACTGAACGCCCTGTTATTCATGAATGTAACAAGGAAACTGTGATAATACAGGAACAGCTGTGTGCATCAGCGTAGGCACTCAAATGCACAATGTGTGATAATAAATGAAGATGGGCACCAAACGCACTGTAAACTTGAGTGCGAGCAGAAGAGGTTGATGAACGGCAGAGCTGTGCGTATCAGCGGTTGAAATAGACAGACGCCGCACAGAACAGCGAAGCAATCAACATGAAAGAGCTCCAGTTGCCATGGATACCGGAAGCTCGAAGCTTGAAGAGGAGAAACTGAAGCAGCGTAACGACGCTGAGGTGACGTCAGCGAGGGAGTCGGAGAAGAAGGCACGCGCGGAACAGACTCGAGACTGGCTCGAGACAACGCAGTGCCGCAACGAAATTGAAGAAAAGTACTCACGGCTGAAATCTCCAACTCTCAAGGGGCAGACCACAAGGAGCCGAATACCCACAGGATAGGAGACACCCACGCCCAGCAACGGCCACCAAAAGACGGCAGATGCGCAGCAGGAAAAGACAAGGTGTCTGGATACAGGAACACCGCGTGGGGGACTCGTCCTGTCCCAGTCAACTCATCGCCACTGAAAGGACACCGGTAGGTAAACAAAGGTCCTTTATTGAAGTAAGGTTGACAGGACGAGTCAGCACCTCCGACTCCAAGGAGAACTCAATCCCAACTCCCAACCGACACATCCAGCATTCTGATCCCCAGGAAACCCCTAGGTTCTACAAGTAGAACCCAACATGGTCCTACGTAAGAGATATAATAAGGGCTCTCCCCTGGATGCATGATACAACATTTTACTGGCCTTAGAAGGAAAATCTGCTATTCAACCCCCTTAGACAATTGTTTCCACATTGAATATTACTTTACAAAACTAATAATACACGTTTTCAGTGATGCCCGTTGGATATATTCATAAGTTGCAGCCTTTGGGTCATGCATAATGCATAATTTATTGTGACAAAATGTTACTGTCATTTTCTCCATCATCCATTTAAACAATAACAAAACAAATGTCATGGTAGGACAACATCCTAGACATACCTTGTTCAAATACAGGGCAAAATAAATCCAGTGAGTATTTTATATGTGATAGCATGCTGTTTAGTAAATACACTCACGGAGCACCCTCACTCTTATACAGGAGGAGATAGGGTCACCAAGCATGGTCTCGCATGGGGACATCAAACAATTGCTCATTCAATCAAAACACAAACTACAAACTACCCCTCTTCAACCTCTCTCTCACCCTCCTCTGTGGTGTGTCCACCCCCTCCCTCTCATAGTAGGTCAGTGGGTTAAGTGTTGGACAGATCCCATCTCCTGAAGCAGGCCATGGCCATCCAAACACACCGGGCTCCCACCAAGATGGGAACAGTAGTGGGGGTGACAAGCAGAGCCAAATCCTGGTCATTAGGCCTCCCAACCAGGGTCCCTGCCATCAGCGGGCACTCTAGCCAATGCCCTCCCTATCACTCTTGTCCCCGTTCACTTGGAAATCAGCCAAAATTGTATCCCATGCCCGCACAAAGTCCATGGGTCTCCTGCCCTGGCATACCTCTCTCAGCAGCGTTGCCCCCCCCCTCCCAGGCAGCCCAGCGTAACACATCTGCCCTCCATCCCCCAGCCCTGGATCCTTCAGGCCTCTTCCAGTGCATCTTAATCCGGCATTTGGCAAGCACCAGAGCCAGGTCAATAAACCTGTTAGTGACTTTATGCTTGGCAGGATGGGGGTAAATGCCCAGGAAGCAGAGCCTAGTTGAGGGGGTCAAGGACCATTCCGTGGTCTCCGCTAGCATTCGCACCACTTCCAACCAATGCATAGTCAAGCTGGGGTAACTCCAAAGCATATGGTGAATATCACCACAATCATCATGGCAGTCTGGCAGGGTCAGCAGGAAATAAATATTAAGCTTCAGGGGAGTTAAGTACGCTTGATGTAAAACATAAACGTGTATGAGCCTAAGCCTGGCATTTCAAGAGATCTTGGGCGCAGACTCCAACATCTTACCACAGCCTCCATCTGAAAGGGGGGATCCCAGGTAGATTTCCGAGCGTTCAAGTAGCATTGAGAGTCTCCACGCAGAGCACCATAGAGTTCCGAAACCAGTTGGAGTGTATCAGTGGCAGCACAGAGAAATTGACAGCCGCATAGTATTATTATTATTATTATTATTATTAAATTTCAAAGGCGCACAGCTACCCGGAGGTTTCCCGGCGCCATCAGACCCAACGCAAGAAGAAAGAGATACCCTATTGGTTAAATAACCACGTTTTTAGGTCTTTGCGGAATTTGTAATAAATAGTTTCATGCCGGAGTTGTAAGGGGAGTGAATTCCACAGTGAAGGAGCTAAGCAAGCAAAAGACCGACCACCCATACATACTCGATTGATCCTAGGGACTTGAAATTTTGCCTGAGTAGAAGATCGAAGAAGACGCGCATGGAGGTAAGGGTGTACCAAGGCACTGAGATACTGTGGTGCTGCACCCGATTTAATCTTATGCATATAGCATAGGGCTTTAAATTTAGTGCGATTCTCCATCCTAAGCCAATGAAGGTCGTGGAGAGAACCTGAGATAGAGGCCTTTTTAGGTAACTGGCAAAGTAGTCTGGCCGCAGAATTCTGGACTACTTGCAGCTTTTGAACCACCTCCTTATTGGCTCCTAAATACAGGACGTTGCCATAGTCCAGTCTGGACACAATCAAGGCCTGGATAACTGTTCTTTGCGTAGAATTTGGCAACATCCAAAGTATTTTTTTGAGCCATCTTAGGATGGTGAAACAGGTTGAGGCGATCTTAACCGCTTGCTGCCTCATAGATAGTTGGTCATCTATGATTATGCCAAGATTGCGGACTGATTGTGATGGTGGGGGGAGATCACCCATTTGAGGCAGCCAATGTTGGGGACCCCAGAGATCTTTGTTTCTTCCGAGGATTAGAACTTCAGTTTTCCCCCCATTTAATTTCAACCTGTTGATATGCATCCAGCTAGCTATCTTTTGCAGCCCTACCAGGAGAGAGGACACATTAGATGCCTCCTTGGTGGACAGGGAGAAGATTAGCTGGGTATCATCCGCATATGAAAATATGGTTAGCCCAGCCTCTTCAGCTATTGTGGCCAGGGGGCTAACATAGATATTGAAAAGTAATGGGCTAAGGATAGATCCCTGCGGCACTCCATACGGGGAAGCATGGGCCTTAGAACTTGCGGTCGGAGAAAAAACCTGAAAAGTCCTGCCAGACAGAAAGCTCGACAGCCACTTGAGTGCTGATCCGACAATGTCCCGAGAATGTAAAACTTGTAGAAGGGCAGTGTGTGACACAGTGTCGAAAGCAGCACTCAAGTCAAGCAGTATGAGTGCCACAGTTTCTCCCATGTCAAGACGTTGACGAAGAGTTTCTGTGACTCCCAAGAGCATGGATTCTATAGAGAAGCCAGCTCTAAATCCCGATTGTGATGTGTGTAGGATTTTTTGGGAGTCCAGCTGCTGATTGATATGTTTTTCTAAGATTTTAGAAAAAGCTGGGAGTAATGAAATCGGGCGGAAGTTAGATGGTTCCGCCGGATCAGCATTCACTTTTTTTAGCAGGGGGAGAACCATGGCATGTTTCCAAGCCGCTGGTACTATTGCTTCATGTAGCGATGCATTAAGCAGTTCCATAATAACATTGAGTAGTGGTAATTCCAGTTTTTGAAGAATGGGAATGGGGAGAGGGTCCTTGGGAGAGCCCGATTTAAGGCTAGTTAGGATGCGGCTGAAGGATGAAGCATCTAGAGGCAGCCAGTTATCAAGCGTCTTGCCAGGTCTTGCAATAGTGGCCTGCGTCATTGGAAGAGTGGTACAGCCTGATGTAGAGACATTGATCTTTAATTGCAACTCCACATTAGTTGCCGTGGTATTAAATTCTGTATAAATTGTTTCTATTTTATCAGTAAAGAACTCTGCCAGATCTTCACATTGCGCTTCATTTAACCCAGGTGGCACTGGTTGGCAAGTTGCGCCTGACAGCTCTTTCACTACTTTAAATAGAATTTTAGGACTGTTATGTGCCAATGAAATGATGTTATTTACGTGTTCAGCACGAGCAGCGTTACACAGGGCATGATAGTCTTTTTTTGCCAGTTTATAAGTTTGTCGTGATTCTGGCGCATAGTCCTTCCTCCACCGTCTCTCCAAAGCTTTACATTTGGTTTTTACTACTTTTAATTTTTCAGAGAACCAAGGGGCAGGAGGGCGATGATTGTTCATTTTTTTGTTAGACATAGGAAGACATGCATCAATAGATGTCGTCAACCAGGTTTGAATAGTGTCAGCATCTGCTATATTGGTAGAAGTGATGGCAGGAATATTATTCTTGAGATGTTGATTAAATAGATCTACATCTAGATTCTTCCAGTTTCTAAACCCCGCCTTGGTAGAGGAAATAAAGGAGTTTTCGCACTGCATTTCCAGTTGCAACTTAAAACCAACCAAAAAATGATCTGACCAGAGTATAGGGAAGGCTGCCTGGCATGAGATACTAGCTAAATTGGAAACAATGGGGTCTAATAGATATCCTGCTTTATCGGTGGGACCTGAGTTACCAAGTAGAACATTCATGGCTGCCAAATCAGCAGTCAAAGTGGTGCTGATAGTGCATGTGGGGTCATTAAAATGAATGTTTAAGTTTCCTAAGATAGTGAAGTTAGTTGCGTCCAACAACAGAGGGGCGATAAGTTCTGGGAGCGTCGATGCCCATGAACCTGCCGGTCCCGGAGGTCGATAAATCAGGATCCCAGAGAAAGGGAATTGAGATGTAAGCGAAAGTTTAAAATAACTGGCTTCACAGCCTTTAAAAGGTAGGTCCTCCCATTTACAAGTGTAAGCACTTTTAAAAATTAGTGCAATACCCCCTCCAATTTTATCCACACGATCCTTTCTAATGATCGTATAGTTGGGAGGTAGGGCGATCGCAACATCTGGGAGGTAGGGATAGTAGCTGCAGCTCCATCCCTCTTCCCCCCATATACTATGTACCGCCGCAGTCAGGGTGCCATATAGTAGAAACTGCTGTTATAGAAGGTCAAAGGTAGTGCGTAAATCTTCAAATGGTCGCAATACACCATCCACATATAGTGCGCCCACCGTGTCGAGTTCCGCCAACTCCCAGTCTGGAGGCGCCTCTCCTCCACTCCTTCTATCTGCGCGATAAGGGCCCACAGTGGGAGGTCTGGAAAATATGGGCTTGTAACCAAGTCAGTCGAAGCACCCTCTGCCAGCAAGTTATGAGTACCAAAAGTTATGTCTCCCTGCACAGTGGGCTCTCCGCGACTGGAGTAAAAGGGAACACAATTGTGACACATCAGGGGGGTCCGGCAGCTGTAATATCCCAGGTGTCCCCCTACCGGGAAACCAGCCCATACACCATTGCAGCTGCACTGCTAGGTAATAGGAATCAAAATCCGGAGCATTCAGTTCACCATCAGAGGATGCTTTCTGCAGCTTGGCTGATGCCACGGGCCTCTGGCCCTTGTTCCAGAATAGGTCAAGTAGGAACGAGTCCAGCTCCCTAAATGTGGCGTGCGATACAAATAGTAGAAGGACCACAAAATAGTACAGGAGGTGAGATAATGCACCATTTTGGCAACCGTTATGCGGCCTGCCACTGAGAGGGTCAGGGTCTTCCAGAACCTGACGCTCGACCGAAAGGTCATCACGGTCAGCCCTATGTTACCATCCAAGAGTTCTGGTAACATGCAGTAAACTTGGATCCCCAGGTATCTTACCACCAATGACTCCCATCTCATTTACACTAGTCCGGGTGGTTCAACACTGTCCTCACGGATTGGGAACAGGCTGGTCTTGAGACAGTTTACACGCAGGCCCAAGGCCTCACCAAAGTCCACAAAGAATCGAGCCGCTCTCAGATGGTCAGTGCGCAGATCGTGCAAGTAGAGCACCATGTCATCCACGTAGAGTGAGATGTGGTGGGAAATTCCACAGTGTTGGATATTGGTATATGGTGCTCCGGTGCGAGACCTACAAGTGAAGGGTTCCACTGCAAGGGCAAATAGTAGGGGGGATAATGGACACCCTTGTTTAGTACCCCGCGCCATACTGCACTGCATCGAGATCGTTTGACACGTGCGGATCAGTACTATGGGACTCGCATAAAGCAGAAAGGTCCAATCCACAAACTAACGACCTAGCCCAAGTTGGAGCATAACAGTGCGTAGGAAGCCCCAATCTAATCTATTGAATGCCTTTTCCATATCCACAAACATGAATCCCACCCATTCTGGCAGCACCTGGCCATCCCGTAAGATAGTCAATACATGCCGGACATTAAGGGCGGTGTAGTGGCCAGGAATAAACCCTGCCTGGTCTGTATAAATCAGCTCTCTCATGTGGGGCAATCGGCGCTGCGGCAGGATCCCACTAAGAATTTTGTAGCCAACCTTTAGCCTTGACAATGGCCTATATGCCGACACATCCATGGCTGGCCGCCCCGGTTTAAGCAGGGGAACAATCAATGCCTTTCTAAGAATCGGGGGTAGAACTTTTGCTGCGAGCACCTCTTGGTATATTGCAGCCAAGTGGGGGGGCCATGAGATCTAGGTGAGCCACATAAAACTCAACCCGCAGGCCATCAGTTCCAGGAACTTTCCCACAGGCCATCTGCTGGACTTCAGCACAAATGTCATCCTCCAAAATGTCCTCCCCCAGAACCTCCACAATCTCCTATGTAAGACAACTTAGCAGGAGGTTGGTGAGCTACCTCTCGATGTCCTGTGCCTGAGGCACCACTTATGCCGCATAAAGAATAGTAATCATGAAGGGCTGGTTAATCTTGCAGGTGCCACCACCTCCAGAGTCGGTGGGCCTCGCGTGGCAGTGTCAGCCGACCAAGCCAGAAACAGGCCCAATTTGTCACCCTCGGAATGTGTCCTAATCATATAGGGTTTATAGTCGAAGCACTGGAGGCATTCTACGTGCTCGATTCTTTCTCTTATGCCTCCAGTAGGTTTGGTTGCAACTCCGACCTCTCCGTCCTCTCACGCTCATGCTCCCTAAGGGCCTGCATGCGGGTAGTGATATCGCGGAGAAGGGTATATTCATATCCCTGCTGATTCGGACAGGCATTGCCCCCGGATGACCACCCTAAATGTTAACCACTCCATGAGTAGGAACAAGGCAGAGTCTGCATTTTCAGCTAAGTATGTTCGGATCTTCTCATCAATTATCTCGCGGAAGGTCGGGTCCTCCAAGTTGGTGGTCATGCACAATGTATAGTTGTTGTGGTGGGGATGGTATGAGGACGATGTTATCTTTGTTAACTGTTAGTTTCTATTCATTCTGATTATTGGAAATAGGGCTGCATTTGTATAAGCTTTAAAAAATAATGTCTTGAGTGCATTTAATGTACGCTAGGCACTCCATACAAACAGTCTGGGAAGCTGATTCCAAAAGTGCCTCCGTATTTGTGGTGGGGGTCCCAAACTTGCAGTGGGACCTCCACAATGAATGCCATGTGGAGGCCCCACCTTGAGTGTGCCCCCCCTTTCCATGAGTGTGGGGCCTCTACCATGAGTGCGAAAGCCCTTTGTGAATCAGGCCCAAGATTTTTATGCCATACATTGATTTTGTTATTGTACATTGCTGCACCCAATAAAGAATGAATAAAAAGCATTGTATTGGAAGCTCATGAGATTGATGTTATCAGAAGCAGTGTTTAATTAGTAAAATAATGAGTGCTGGTGCCAAAAGTGCTGCTCAGAAGCCTGACTGGTGCTATAAATCTTAGAATCACTGACAAAATATCGAAGGTCAAAAAATCGACCTACAAAAATATCGCAACAAAAATATCGATGTCAATAATATCGACATCCTATCTACAACATGGTAAGTACAAAAATATCGGAAAAAATATCGATGTCAAAAATATCGTTATCAAAAATATCGTTTTTTTGTTAAAAATAATATGTAAAATAAACTAAATAATACTTATAATTAAAATAAACATAGTTAAAAATATTTGATAATACTTAAAATTAATAAGTAACATATATAATTAAATAAAACATGAATTAAACATATACATATAAGATATAATATATATACTTACTTAATAATTTTGAATAATTATTGTAATAAATTATAAATTATTAAAAAATATTATAAATTACAAATACATCTATACACATAAAACAATAACATAAATACAAATTAAAGAATTATGGATAACAAATTAAAAAAATTAAATTTACTTTTAATATTTTTAAAATTAATTATATACTATATTAACTAAAATAATACAAAAAATATTAAATAGCGTACGTAATAAAACTACTATTACAACTCCCAAAAAAACAACACTAAGAAAAATGTTGGATAGCGTAGGGGTAAAAATTACGTTATCAAAAATATCGTTTTTTTTTTGTTAAAAATAATATGTAAAATAAACTAAATAATACTTATAATTAAAATAAACATAGTTAAAAATATTTGATAATACTTAAAATTAATAAGTAACATATATAATTAAATAAAACATGAATTAAACATATACATATAAGATATAATATATATACTTACTTAATAATTTTGAATAATTATTGTAATAAATTATAAATTATTAAAAAATATTATAAATTACAAATACATCTATACACATAAAACAATAACATAAATACAAATTAAAGAATTATGGATAACAAATTAAAAAATTAAATTTACTTTTAATATTTTTAAAATTAATTATATACTATATTAACTAAAATAATACAAAAATATTAAATAGCGTACGTAATAAAACTACTATTACAACTCCCAAATAAACAACACTAAGAAAAATGTTGGATAGCGTAGGGGTAAAAATTACTATTCCCACTCCAGAGAGTGCAACAGTAGGGAAAGTGTTGGATAGCGTAGGGGTAAAAATTACTATTCCAACTCCAGTGAGTGCAACAGTAGGGAAAGTGTTGGATAGCGTGGGGGTAAAAATTACTATTCCAACTCCAGAGAGTGTAACAGTAGGGAAAGTGCTGGATAGCGTAGGGGTAGAAATTACTATTCCCACTCCAGGGAGTGCAACAGTAGGGAAAGTGTTGGATAGCGTAGGGGTAAAAATTACTATTCCCACTCCAGAGAGTGCAACAGTAGGGAAAGTGTTGGATAGCGTAGGGGTAGAAATTACTATTCCCACTCCAGAGAGTGCAACAGTAGGGAAAGTGTTGGATAGCGTAGGGGTAGAAATTACTATTCCCAATCCAGGGAGTGCAACAGTAGGGAAAGTGTTGGATAGCGTAGGCGTAAAAATTACTATTCCCACTGCAGAGAGTGCAACAGTAGGGAAAGTGTTGGATAGCGTAGAAGTGACAAATAACATACTTATAAATAAATTAATTTTTTTTAATAATTAATGAATTATTAAATAACTCTAAACTATTTACCAATACCAATAAATATTTATTAAAAACATAATTACCAATAGAAAATTTATTAACAATAAATTAATAATAAATACCAATAAATAATAATTAATCAATATTAATTACTAAATATGAAATATTGAACAATAAAATATTTTTAATAACAAAAACATAAATTATTAAAACTTCATTACCAATTAATTAATATTGAACAATTAAATGCTTTTTTATACCAATAATAATAATAATTAAACATTAATTATCAATTAATAAATAATTCTTAATATATTAATTACATTTATCAATAAAAAATATGTTATAATATTTAATTACCAATTAATGATAAAACAACAATAAATAAATTTTTAGAACCAAAAATTTGTAATTTAAAAAAATTACCTATTAATAATTAATATCCAATAAATTAATTATCAATACCCAAAAATAAATTTAATAATTACTTAATTAGATTTCAATTACTTCCAAAAGTATTCCCCTATAAACGCACAACACACTCCAATGATAAAATACACTTAACATAATGATCAATTAATCAATTAATAAAAATTAATAACTAATTAATAAAAATTAATTACAAATTAATAATTGATTACCAATTATTAATTAATTAACAATAATATAATTATCAATACCAATTAATTAAAATAAATTATAAATTAATTGCATTTAAATTACATGATTATTAATTAATCAATTAATAAAAATTAACCACCAATCAATTAAAATTAATTACCAATTATTGATTAATTAACAATTATATAATTATCAATAACAACTAATTAAAATAAATTTTTACTTAATTACATTTAAATTACATGATAATCAATTAATCAATTAATAAAAATTAATAACCAATTAATAAAAATTAATTACCAATTATTAATTAATTAACAATAATATAATTATCAATACCAATTAATTTAAATAAATTATAACTTAATTACAATTAAGGGGCTCATTACGATGGCGGGCGGAAGCACAACCGCCGTGCTGGCGGATGCAAAAACCACCAGTTACCGCCGGCACGCAGCAGTCCACACGCCCGCCCAATTACGATGCGAAAAGTAGGCCAAACACCGCCGGCAAGCCAGCAACACCGTCCGCCATCAAAGTGCGCCCGTACACGTAGCGGCGCAGCCTAACTGACACACACCGTCCAACGAAACACGTCCCGCCCGGCGTATAAATTACGATGCTGCAAACAAACGGCTCCCACGGCCAAGAGATACCGTACGACAAACCGAAGCGGTAACACGGACGCCGAGCACGGACAACGAAGAAGCGGCTCCCCGAGCATGAATCCAGCACTGCAGGCCCTCCCCATGCTCCTGCTGATGCACCACCAAGGACGCAACGTACCGCGGAGACGCAGGAAGGCACACACACAACAAGTGCACGCAAACAGCGCACACAGTGCAAGGGCGGAAAAAGCGGACAACCCCCCACCAGCGCGTGTACACTACACATCCACCATTGCATCCACATATGACACACAGGCCAAATCGTAACATCGCGTAACACGTGTACACACCACCTGGGACTAGGAACCAACGACCCCGTCACGGCCCCAAAGCGGCGATGACGCCGCCACACATGCGCACAACGCAGAGGCCAACCGCAGCGCCATGCATGCGTCGCACACAGACACAGGGACACAACCAAGCAGCACACACATCAGCCCCACCCCGAACGCACATGACACGTGACAGGCCTGCCACAGACATGTCCCCAACGCCCAATTCACGGACAACACCCAACGCCACACAACCGACGCACACATGTCAGTGAAGTCACGCAACAGCAGGACACACCCCAGTGTAACAAACATGGCGTAGCACACAGCGGCGGCAACACCAACTAGGAGAAGCAGGGCCCCTTCGGGAAGAGGAACGCCAGTACCACACTGAAACACCCATACCACCCTGCACATATGAACAAGACATATAAAACGGAACACCAAAGAGCCCGGGGACCGACAACAGGTGGCCCAAGAATAACATTCACACACAAGGCCCAACGCAGAGCGGAAAGGCAGCCTGCCGCCCACAGAAGGGAGAGCAGACAGCACTGAATGACCTTCCATTCCAACTCCGAAACCACAGCCCTACGACAGAAGCCGGTGAATACAGCCATTGTCCAAGAATAGACCAACACAGGCATGCCGAGGAGACCGACCACAGGGCAGATAGCGCATATCACAGAAGCACACAACGGACGGGGAAGAAAGAAGAAAACACTCCCCCATGTCGGCCACATGCAAGTTAATTGGAAGGAGTCACACATCACTGACCTTGAACTGTCTGAGAAGCATGTGGGATGAGGGCCCGTGTCCTCCAAACAAGCCAACAGAACACAAGTCCTGTCTCCCTACGACTACACAGAGCTCACAGCAACCTCGGAGCGTGCACATTGCAGACTGCACACACAGCCGGAGCACGCCACCACAACGCACCGCTGCGAAATGGCAACCGCAACACACCTACCCAACTACGCCGAACAGCTCAAGCTGTACAAAACCAACCTGTTTCATATATTGGGATGCGATCTCCTGTCCCTGCTGAACGTAAGTTACCGACTGACTTACCGCATCACATTGTTCAGCTGCGTCATGCCCGTCTTCTACTGTCGGAGGTGTCCCTACCAGCATCCCGTGGAGATATGCCTCTCCAACCCGGCATGTCTGAAGGCGGACCTGCTACCACTACTCCTCCCTCTGGACGCACACGACAGGGCCTGCTCTGCCTATGGGGGCATGGCGTATGTGGCCAACATCGCACCCGCACTGAAATGGGACCACTGTGCCTCCACACGACGGATCATCGAGAACAGCTACATCGAATGTCACCCAGCATGCCCCATCATGGTCCTCCAAGGGACAACTTACGAACAACACCTTGACAGCCACCATCCGCTCCATTGGCTGGCAAACATGTACACCACCAATGACATGGAAGCCCTGCTGGACGGCATCGCATACCTGACAACCTGTAAATTCGTCGGACCACAACGCAGGTTCACCGATTGACCTATGATGTCCAACCCCGCACCCATGCTTAGCTTCCGCACGGACTGGCCAGTCACCACCACAACAGCCATACCAAACGACCGGCAACTGTAACCACACCATCAACGACATCGCCATGACATCGGATATGACCGGGACATGCACACTGTTCCCCATCACATCCAGGAACACCGCATGCATCGTGGGAGGCAGTGGCATGGGCTCTGTGTATCGCACCCACATGGACGGAACTGCACGAACAACCAGGACACGACATGGATCCAGCGCACATGGACACACACACCGCTCAGTGGACATGAATAGGTCGCCTGGAGTCTGTGGGTGCTGCACCCTCCCATCCCCGCCCCGGGAATCCCATACCAGGACCTTTGCATGGACGACAAGTGCATACAACAACAACACGACCCCAGTGACTGTGACATGTCCAGTAACCACCACAGTGCAACAACAAGTGGCACGCCGCTGCATGCACGCAAGCACATGCCCTGATGTCATCTCACATGCACGCGTGCATGAGGAACAACCGCAGCAAACCTGTCACATGGAACTGAGATGGACTGTGCCCATGATGCCAAGCGGTCTGGTAGGCTACATGTATACCGTCTGTGTCAAAGTCCGCAGCTCCGCAGCTATACGTAAATGTACATTAGCACAGCCTTGGCCAAGCAGATGTCACTCTGAAGCCCACATCCCACATGCAACAGCCAATCACATGTAACCCCACACCCTATCCCATTTGCAATCATGCTCAGTATATCCTCAACATGTATTCCGCTGCCAGTAGTGTCCACTATACTGCATCACAGAGGACAGAAGACTCAATATAATGTTTGAAACCAAAACTGTCTCCGCTGACTCATTTCACAAGTACGAATGAGAGAGGATGAGAGTATGTGAAGTACACGGCAGTCGTGACATGACCATGTAGTCCACTGGTATTGGATGTCAACGCAAATGAGTAGCACAACTGTGGAAGACACACATGTGTGGTGTGAAGTCGTATGGACGCAGTGCTCAGGTGGGTGGGTGTGACGGGTAGATGCGCACATGCCAAGTTGGAGCACGCCGTGTTGGGAGGGGTCATGAACAGTACACCACCGCTTCCCTGGGCATTGTGAGAGGACACCTGTCGGGGGAGTGAACACGTGTGTGCACAGCAGCCGGGCACACGTACAAAGCGGTACCAGGCGCACCTCAGCCCACCCTCTGTGGACAAGCTGGATCCTGTTGTGCGCCCGCCATGCCCCTTGACAAGGCACACACAGCCCCAGTCGACCAGGTGTAACCCCAACATAGTCAATCCGCACAGGCGATACAGGGCACGGGATGGCAGTGGAGCATGGTGTGTGAGAGGTCTCCTCGCGCTCCTCCTGGTCATATCACGCAGGCAATAGAACCTCAACGTCTAGCATGGCACAAGTCAAATGGAAGTGTAGGGGGACGCACCACAGCACGAGCAGCACTGACGTCATGGGAGGTGGCTCGCACCATCCCATCCATTGCCCATCATACCAACCACGCCACATGCCATTGCGACTAAGTGCAAGCGCGTGCGCCACCACCCCCGAGCCCTCCCCAGAGAGGCCAAAGAGTGAATGTGTGGGCCATCAGCCACAGACGGACGCGGCCTGGCCGCAAG
Organism: Calotriton arnoldi; assembly: GCA_963921515.1. Taxonomy (NCBI): domain Eukaryota; kingdom Metazoa; phylum Chordata; class Amphibia; order Caudata; family Salamandridae; genus Calotriton; species Calotriton arnoldi. The sequence continues at coordinate 70,950 of CAWUFW010021342.1, read as the reverse complement.
GGCAGCCACAGCCACTGGGTGTCGCAGGTGGCGGATCCGGAAGGCGAAGACTGTGATGCATAGTCCATGCAGGCCGGGTCTCCATTTGGGGCACCACGCAGGTGGACGGCGTCCCGCCACACATCATACCCTGAGACAGCCCACTCGTGCAACTGGACCCACACATACACTCCTTGCCCTCTCTGGTGCGAGCTTGGGGCTGCCTGTGCAAGCGCTAGCCTCGCAGGTGAGCATGCATATTGGGGGAGCGAGGGGAGGACATGAGGGCTGGGGCGAAGATGACTGTATCACTGTCAGTTAGTACAAGGGATGACCCAGATGTGGAAAGGAAGAGACGTGTCCCGTGTGTACTGCAACTAGTCGCCAATCCAACTACCCCCCATGTCCGGAATGTAAGCCCGCACCTAGGCCCGCCCATCCGCCACATCGAACATACCACCAGCACGACAACCTTCCCATTCGAAACACTGACTGGGGGTGGCGACCAGTGAACAATCATGTGTAGCCTACCCACGCGTACATGTGGGCCCTCCATGATCCATGTCACCTGCGGCAAAGTCATGACATGCGCAATGAGGGAAGTGAGGAGAGCTGTCCGCCCCACGCGCAGAAGGTGCATCAGCTCCACAGACCCAGCAGCGAGTCCAGCAGGGGTCACATGTGCAGGGGCAGCTGTGCCTGGTGTGAAGGCACATGCATATAGACAGCACATCGACCAATGTGTAGTCTGCCCACATCTACAGTCCATCATCATGCGGACATAGGAATTTAACACAGGGCAACACATCTTAGTTGGTGCACCCACCGTGACCAACAATGCGCAATCATCGACGTACCCGCCCTGTGCATGGCCCCCACCCAACGGAGGCACATCCAGTGCCACCATCCCACACACACAAGCCTTCCACGGAACATGCTGTGTCCAATGGTCAGTACAGAGTCAGCGCCCATCTGGTGGATCCTGAACAGGAGACACATGCACACACATGCCAGCTCCCACTATGTACGTCTGCCACCTGGCACGTGCAATGTAACCTCTCACCTGTGACGTGTGACTGCAAGCACACAGCCGTCTTGGCATGGGGCTGTCAATGTGGACACCTGTCAATGTTTCGGGAGGTGTGATCCGTACAGTGCTGTACATAGGGTGCAGTGCTGACACCTACTACGGTCTCATATCCCCTCATGCCACAGGTCCCACTTGTTTTGGCCGCTCAGCCTGTGCCCACATCGTCGTCGTGCGTGTGCCATACTCATCCAGCCGCGGAAGCAGTTCCATGCTCAGCAGACATTCATGTTGCCGTGGCGTTGCCGCTTGACGGATATGCAGTCAGTCCCCATCAGCACGCCCCGCAAGTCATTGGGGCCTAGATCCCCATGTGCATGCACATGGCAGTGGTTTGTATCACTAGCCATTGCCATTGTTGGGAGACCTGTGTAAGTGTATTGTGGCCGTGCCGTCCCAGCTTGACAGCTGGGCTGTGGCTCATGTGCTTGCTCAGTCATGTCAGTGATGTGTATGCGAAATTGCTATGTGTTGTGTTGCTTTGACATGTGTCCTCTGCCATTGTCCCTAGGCGGAGACCGAACATTGACCGCCCATACCAATTGCTGGCGGACATGGACGATACAGAGGTTATTAGGAAGTTTCGGCTGGACAGGCCAACCCTGCATCGACTGTGTGCCATGTTAGAACCCCATCTCCGTCCCCGCAGGGTGTATCCGACTGCTGTCACCCCCATGGCTAAAGTGATGGCCGCCATGCATTTCTTCGCCACTGGGTCATTCCAGCACACAGTGGGCATTGGAGGAGGGATGTCCCAGCCCATGTTCAGCAAGGTGCTGAGGGATGTACTGGCAGCCATGATGCTGTACCGAAACAGGTACATCCGCTTCCCCAGGGCTCGTGAATTGGCGGCAGTGAAGGGTGCATTCTATGCCCTTGGCAGAATCCCACACGTCGTTGGAGCCATTGACTGCACACATGTCGGCCTTGTTCCACCACAGGCCACTGAGCACCTGTACCGCAACAGGAAGCACACGCACTCCCTGAATGTGCAAGTGGTGTGCCTTGCGGACATGGTGATCACCCACGTGTGTGCAAAGTTCCCAGGCTCGGCCCATGACGCACACATAATGCGCAACAGCATCTTGCCACGACTGATGTCCAATATGCAACAGGATCGTGGCTGTATTGTCGGTGAGTATGTGGAGTGGTGTAGCGTGCTGGTTGTGCGATGCTGTCCCCTGTCCAGTTGGAATAGCAACGGTTCTCTGTGTCCCTCACACCCAGGTGACTCTGCGTACCCGAATGGGGCATGGCTGCTCAGTCCATTGAGGAATCCTCGCACCCCAGCAGACGATCGCTACAATGAGGCACATGGGAGGACCAGACGTGTGGTCGAGCGTACCTTTGGCCTCCTCAAGTCCAGGTTCAGGTGCCTGGACCGCACCGGGAGTGCGCTGGCGTACTCCCCACAGAAGGTGTGCCGGATAGTGGTGGCGTGCTGCATGCTGCACAATCTGGCCATTCGGAAGCAGATCCCCCTCATCGTGGATGACGGAGATCAACCAGGGCCCCAGCCCGCAGACCAGGACAGCTCGAGTGAGGAGGACAGCGGAGAGGAGGAAGCTGGTAATGTGCGGCAGCAGCTCATCGCCCGCTACTTCACTTGACGGTGAGTGTCCATGTACGACGGCTGATGTGGCTGTATCTGTGCAGGTGTGTGTGTGCTGTGTCAGGGTGGCCGTTTGTTCACTGCGTGCTGTGTGTCAACGCTCCATGGCCAGGGTAGTATGCCACTGTTGGTGGCTGTGGCATTGTGCCCTATTGCTCTGTGCGATGTGTGTACATTGCTTGTAGTTGTTGACATGTACTGTGTGATGGGTGTGTGACACACTCATTGAATGTGCTCCTGTTCTGTCTCCCACCCCTAGGTCCCTACAGGCCCTCCGGATTCCATTGCCATGCCACGCATCAGGTGCCTTTCCGCCCAAGGTGGCCGTTGTATTCCGTACAAATAAAACACAGGGCACAAACAGCAGTTAGTGTAAGAGGTGCATTTATTTCAAACTGTGACATGTGATTGTGTGTAAGGTGATGACAAAAGTGGTGCGTGCAGTGACAATGAGCTGTCGGTCATGGCTGCGTGATGCTCAGGGTGTACCCACTGGTTCTATGTCCATAGTCAAACACACACATGCCATCCAGATGGCTGTGTGGAGTGGGATCGTAGTCCAAGTCAATGCAGTGGGTGGTCAAGGAAGGCTGGCTGGCTGCCTCACTTGCGTTTGGAGCGTGCGAAGTCCTCCCGGGAGATCGGTTTCCACTTCGGACGGCCCCTTCCACGTTTGCGAGGGGGTGCCTGCTTGCGACATGCTGGTGGTTGAGGTGTGCTCACTGGCTGTGGACGCAGGGGAACTGGACACTGCTGCTCGACCCTGCGCCCCGGCAGGTGGTGGCGGAGGGGAGCTGCTGTCCCTGGCTGTGACCTCACCGCCACCACCAGCTGGCCCATGAGGTCCACGAGTTGGCCCATACGGGCGTCCATGGACCTCAGCACCCCCAGCACCTCACGCGTGTCTGTAGCTGACCTGGCCCATTGTCCTTGGGCCTCTTCATAGGCCCCAAGGACTCTGGCCATTTGAGGCAGGGCATGGCTCCCAGGGGAGGCTGGCGTTTCCCTGACCCTGCTCCTCCTACCAGTCCTGCTGCCACCGGCCTGCCCACTAGCCACATTGCTCACCACGGTCCTCGCTGTGGCTCCCAGGGTGGATCCAGTCGGCCGGGCCACCACCTGCGCTGGGGCTGGTGCCAGCGAAGACGTGGTGGTGGTGGCGGCGGTGGTGGTCGGTGCGGCGATGGTGGCGGTTGCGGCAGTGGTAGTGGCCGCAATGACCGTGGGTGTGGCCGCAACGACAGTGGCAGCAGGGGGCTGGGAATGTTCAGCAGCCCTGGATGATGGGTTGGTGGGTAGGAGGGGTCCTGGGGAGCGGCTGGGCCCTGCCACACCAGATGGGCCTGCTTGGTGGTCCGTGTCCGAAGAGGAGGACAGATCCTCCACATCCGTGTGTCCTCGTTGTGGGCTTGTAGGCTGGCTGTGCTGGCTGCTGGCTCCATCCCCAGCATCTAGCAGTTCGTCACCTGTGGAGAGAATGAGATTTGTTATTGTGTTGCACCTGGCGAAGTATGTATTTGTCGTCTGACATTAACAGTTCGTGCAATCTCGTACATGGGTTTCCCGGAGGCGTGTGTGTGGCTGTAGCATTTGTAGTTGTGTGTGCTTGGCAATGGGACTGTGTGCTGTGCACATGTGGCATGGGACGGATTGGCCATGCCGATGGGTGTGTTGCTGTGCCCCTACTTATTGTGACTCTGGTGTATGCGGGCTCCTGGCCCATCCTGGGTCTGGTTTGTACTTTGCTTTTGGTGTTCAGATGGGACGCTTAGGAACGCATATGGCAACATGGGGGCCATGCCCCAGATTCGCATTTGGGAGGGAATATGCTTTTGGGGTTCAAATGGAACGCTTAGGAACGCATATGGCAACATGGGGGCCATGCCCCAGATTCGCATTTGGGAGGGAATATGCTTTTGGGGTTCAAATGGAACGCTTAGGAACGCATATGGCAACATGGGGGCCATGCCCCAGATTCGCATTTGGGAGGGGATATGCTTTTGGGGTTCAAATGGAACGCTTAGGAACGCATATGGCAACATGGGGGCCATGCCCCAGATTCGCATTTGGGAGGGGATATGCTTTTGGGGTACATGCTGTGAGCCATGGGTGCCGAACGTGACATGTGTTGTGGCAGCATGACAGTGCATGGTTTGAGGTGTGTGCATGCTTGACATGGCCTGCATATTTGCTGTCTGTTGTGATTACTGGACATGGCATTGGACGCATCGTTATGAGTGAGTGATGGTTGTGTGCCAGCCAACGTATTGCAGTTGTCCCATCTCCTTGGTGTGCGTGCTGCCCTGTGCCATGTGCATCACTGCAGTGCTCGGGGGGTGTGGCCCATGTTGTGTGTTGTTGCTCACAGTGTGTCGTGCGCTTCATTGACTTCTGGCACATGGTTGGTCATGGGCATGTATCTTAGCGTGACTGCTGTATGTGTGGCAGCTGTGCGGATGACATGCCTTTCATGAGACTGGGGCTGACGGATGGGATGGATGGTATGTTGTATGTGCATGGTGTGTCTGTGTGTTTGATGGGTTCAGTGGTGTTCGTGTGCATTTATGTTGTTCCGCTCTGTTGCGTCTAGTGTTGTTTGTCTTACATAGGCGTAGTTGTGGGGTGTGTGGTTGACAGGCAGTAGGGGCTACATGGACAGGACTTCAATGGTGTTTCGGTTGTGTGTGATGAGTTGCACAGTGGCTGCCGTGTGGTACTATATTCAGTGTGGCTTGTGCATGCAGACGTGGCTCCTTGGGTGTTGCTATGTCTGTGATGGGTCATGTGGGGTGTGAGTCTGTTGTTCATGTCCGTGTGCACATTGTTCACTTGTTCGTGACGGTGGGCGGTGCTGCGTGTTCGTCTGCTACGTGACATGTCCCATGTGTTGGTCGTGTTCCGGTCCTCATGCCTCCAGTAATCCAGCCCTGTCCAGTTTCCCACCTGCAAGTTGTTCGTGCGTGCACTTTACTGGATGCCACATGGCTCTAAGCGGGGGTGCTCCATGTTGCAGGTCTGTGGGGGTGGGGGGGTGTTGTGGGTCGTGGGGGTGGCTGGACACCCACTGACACAGATTGCTGTGGACCGTGATGTCTGCCTTTCGGCTGTCGTTGTGCACTGCGGTGGCTGACACGTGGCTGTGGGGTGTGGGGGATGCTCCTCCTTGCTGTGCTGTGGGACTAGGGGCCTGGTGTGTGTTGTACTTGGGCTGTCCACCGTCCCACCCACTGCACTTTGTGTTCCTGCCACTTACCTGTTACTTGTCGGTTAGTGCAGCTGTGGCGGACACATGGGTGTGGTGGGTGCTCGTTGTGGCGCTTCTGGCATATTTGGGGACCTGTTGGTGGTTACGTGGCTGGCTGAGTGTACACATGTCCCCACGTATCTTACAGTTGTTCGGTTTGGGCTGTGTGTGGTGGTGTCTGTTGCATGTGTGTGTGATGTGTTGTGTATTGTGTGCTGGACATGGGGGTGTTTGTCCCTGGGAGCTGTGGCATGGTGGTAGTGCATGTGAGTACATAGCGGTGTGCTGGTATACATTAGTTTGTACTTACCAGCCTCCACTCCCCCTGCTAATCCGGCGAGGATCTCCGGATGTATTATGACTCGCACCTTCTCCTCCCACGCTTTGAAGGTCTTGAAGAGCGCGGGATTCCCTCCGCCAGTGACGGCAGCCAGCTCTCTGTTTTTGCCCTCCTTCTTCTTGACCAGGCTCTTGACGTCATTCCAACGTTTGTTTATTTCTCCTCTGTTCCTGGGCAGGGTCCCGACTGCATTGACCTGGTCTACGATCCGGTTCCACATTCTATTTCTGGTGGCTAGTGGTGTGTGCTGGACCATGTTCCCATAGATTTGTGGGTGCACCTTGATGATCTCGTCGACCATGACCGTCAGCTCAATGGGCGTGAACTTGGGCATTCTTTGTGGTGCCATGGTGTTTGTGGTGCTGGTGCGGTGTGTGTTGTGTAATGTGCAGGGGGTTTGTGGTGCAGGTGTTTGGTGGTGGTGGTGGTGGTGGTTGTGATGTGTGTGTTTCTGTGGTGTGCTGCTGTCCTTGCTGTGTCACTGTGTCCTCTCCTCTCCTCTCTGGTTTGCAATGTTGCAAGGGGTTGTGGTCTGTGGGAGTGCTGCTTTTGAACTTACCTATGTGGGTGTGTCCTCATGGTCTGTTGTTTTCAGGTGTGTTGTGTCTGGGGTTCTGGCCTTTGTAGTTTTTGTTTGTCCGGGGGGTGTTTTCGGGATGTGTACTGTGCTTGTGTATTTGTGCGTGCCTTGCTGTGTGGACTTGTTGGCCATGTTGTGTGCTATTGGTTTTGTGAGCGGATGGTTTCTGTGCAGGGACGTGGGCGCCATGGCTTCTGCCGTGTCGATTCTCATCGGCGTTGTTTGCGCTGGCGGGCGGTATATTTGTAGTTTTCCCGCGCTCATGGCGGTGCGATCGTAATTTCACGTGCGGTGTGTCGGCCGTGAGGGCGGGCGGTTTTGTGTTGTCGTGCGTGTTTCCGTCCGTGGCGGGCGGTTTGACTCCGACTCGGACGATGGCGGGCGGTATCTTGTGTGATTTTTCCGCCGATGGCGGTTTTCGGTTTGTGTAATCGTAATGGCGTGGTCGGTGTTCAGACGGTGTGTGCAGGCGGATTTTTGCCGCTTCCATGCCTGGCGGATTTTTTTACGCCGGGTATCATAATGGGCCCCTAAATTACTTCCCACCCTATTCCCCTATAAACCCACAACCCGCTACAGAACTTAAACGCAAAAAATAATTAAAATTAATTTATAATTCCTAAAAATTAATAATTAATTTAGTATACTTCCCACCCTATTCCCCTATAAACCCACAACCCGCTACAGTACAAAAAAAAAAAAAATAACTTAAAAAAATAAATGTATTAACATATAAAAATTGTATACATATATTTTTAAACTATTAAAACACTTAACAAAAACACATATAACACATACATATTAAAAACATAACAAAATACATAACAATAATACAAATATCGATATTAGTAACATCGATATTAGTAACATCGATATATTTGATTTCGATATTACTAACTTCGATATTATTGACATCGATATTAAGTAATTCGATATTACTTACCTTAGGGTCGATATTCTGTCCATCGATATTGTGTCCCATCGATATTCTGTCCCTTCGATATTTAAACTTCGATATTATGGTATATCAATATTTTATTTTCGATATTTTGACTGCCCACCAAAATCTTCAGCGCGAGCATACCAAGGCTCTGCAGTCCTGAATCCACCTCAGGCTTCTTTATTCCACTGCCCGGCACTTTATCTCAATCTTGCAGGTGCTTTCTTCCTTGATGAAGTTTTTTCTGTCTTTCTCTACCTTCTGTCTACCTGTCTACTTTCTCTACCTTCTGTTTTTCCTTCTCTTGTGCTTGAGAATGTCTGATGAGGAAAAATAAGTTCTGGTCCCCAAAAATAAGTGCAGATGACCCCCATCGGCAACCACCAGTTCAAATTAAGCACTGATCAGATACGGCTGAAATTTTTCCAACATAGAAATGTCAGATTTCCAAAGTCAACTTAGAAATATTTTCTCCTCAATTGTTTACTTAAACAGCTTTTTAAAGCCTCATATGAAATTCCTAATTTCGATATCTTGCAATCTGAGCCACAATAGCGAATTTAAAGTGCTACTGCCTGTGCTTCTGATTTGGTACAAGGTGCGCTGTATACTGGCATCCATTGCTAGTGACTGGTTTTACAAGCAAAACTACACTCTTATTTGAGGCTGCATTTTAGAACTTGGCAGGCCTAATTTTTCAAAAGCAATTTCATATGCAAATGACTTGGAGGCCAATTCACAAAGGCATGTTTGCCTGCTGGCTTTCCGTAAAGCCATTAAGACTTACCTTTTTCCTGTGTCCTAATTTTGTCCTTTTATGTTCACTCCTTTTTTTTCCGCTTTGCCCAGCTTCTTAGTCTCCATGCCTTTCTGCTGCTAGCGCCGGGACGCCTCTTTGCTGAGGCAGCTGCACGCTTTACAAGCTCAGTTAACATAACATAACATACATAATAGAGTATATGTGTTTTACTATTTTCCGTAATCTTATATGCTTTAGTGAGTTGGCCCCAAAACATCTTAAATGGCATAACATAGAATAAAAGATGGCTAGTAATGTACAATTAATACAAATTGAAAGGACTGTGTCCTCGTTATATTTTTACTAATAAGGAGTCCGATATTTCGTCTGATTCATAAAAGACTACTCCTGTAGTACTACTTCCCGTTCTCATAAATGCTTCTGTGAATTGGCCCCAATAAGTTGATGACACCACATCCTGACTCATCCTCGACATCAGTACTTTATCTGTTTCTTCCTCTTTCTGCTCCTTCAGTCGATACTAGGGGGCATATGTACAAGGAGTTAACGCCGCCTTAGCGGCACTTTTCCGAAGGTTCAGCGGCGATATTTTTATCGCCATATGTACAAGCTGTCGCTAACCTCTGTTAGCCGCAGTTTTCCGGCAAAAACATCCATAAAAAAGATCGCCACTTCTGTTAGCGATAATGACATGCAAGGGAGGCGTTCCTATGCAGAAACGGCCGCTAACCCCACTTCGCAATATTTACAAGGGAATTCTTGAAGGTAGGGGGACCAAAAAAACTGCCTCTAACTGCAGTTAGAGGCAGTTTTTTAAGACCAGAAAATAGCTGGTCTTAAAAATGGAGATAACACTTGTGGCCTCATTTCAGCAGGTTTTGGTGCTGGACAGCGCTGCAAGCAATGTTGCTGCGCTGACCTGCGACAAAAGTACAGGGCAGGAATGCGCACCATCAATGAGATAGTGCGCATTCCTAGGCCTCAGTCATGAAAAGTTTTGCAGCGCTGCAACAAGACAGCATTGCAACACTGTTCACTACGCCCTTCTTGCGACACCATGGATGCACTGTATTTACTGGACAGCACTCCATGACGCATGTAATGACAGATACTTCTGGAATCCTGACGTATCTGTCTGCGCTAAAGTCACGCATTGCTGCAGTTGTGTATGACGCAACTCCAGCAATGCATGGGGCCAGCCTATCCATGTGGCACTGTGTCACCCTTACGCCTGCCAGCAGGCAAGTGTAAGGTACTGATGCAGTGCCGTCCTACAAGTGTTGCAGTGAAATCTGATGGATTTCACGGTGCCACTCCTATGAGGCCTTTTCGAATGGGAACGCACACCCTGCATACATCATACCTGATGCAGGTATGATGTGGCACAGGGCTTCACAAGGTCACGCATATGCCTACATGGGTCACTCTGCAAATACGGACCAACGTGGTGCTAGATTTTGCCTGGTCTTTTCTTGAGGGGTGCCAGGGTGTCTGCGCAGGTGGAGATCCATCGGTGGCTGTTGCGCGCTGTGGTGTTATCGCCTGTAAGTTTTTCGGTGGCCTTGATCCAGCTGCGAGGGGGAGCTATGATGGCGGTAGTGTACGGTGGGCATGGTGAAGACGTGATGTATACAATGATGGTCGGTCCAGGAGAGTCCGGTGGTGTGGCTGTAGTTGAAGATCCCGCTGGCGGAAGAGACGTGCTCGACCGTGTGTCCTGCTATGTGGCTTGCTGCAGGGACTAGATGCTTGAGTCTGATGTTGGCGAGCTTCCCCAGGAAGGGGTGGTGTTCTGGTCACTGAGGTTGTCCAGTTGGAAGTAGAGTTCACCGAGTAGGATGTCGTCGGTGGAAAGGGGGAGCCTGGGGTGCAATGAGGTCTACAATGGTATCTGAGAATGGGGTCCATGGCCTGGGGGGCCTGCAGATGAGGGTGCCACAGAGGATGGGGTTGGTCTGGATCTGGAAGTTGAGTGTGTTCCACGGTCACCGTTGGGTCATTAGAGTGCGTGGTTAGTCGGAGTGTGCTTCTGTAGGTGATGGCAATGCCTCCCCCTGGATGGTCGGGGTGGTCCTTGCGGGTGATTTAGTAGCCGTCAGTGATGGCGATGGCGATGTCCGGTCCGGAGCAAAGGTTGGTCCAGGCAGGCGAAGTGGCGTCCAGGGTTGATGGCGAGGAGGGTGCTGGCTTCGTAGCAGTGGAGTGTCCGAGAGGAAGGGGCCTTGGTGCTGAGCGCGGTCCAGGGGCAGACGGACGCAGACGGGCTTGCCTATGGTTTGCCTTTGGCACAGGAGACATCCATTACAACGCAGGCATTACATCGTAATGCCTTTACAACGCAGCCACAACAACACAGGTGCCTTTACATCACATTCCATTCCAATGCATTGTGAGGTTAGTAATGGTGTTTTTTAAGTTTTAGGGTGGGTACTGTTTCGGGGGTCAGAGATGAAATTTGGGGTGTATTATGGGGTAAAACATGAATTTTAGGGTGTGTTTTGGGGGGTCAAAGATGAATTTTAGTGTTCAGGGTGTGTTTTGGGGTGCAAGGGTTAGTTTTAGGTTTGCACTCACTGAAGTGAGAATAGTAATTCTTTCATCTCCACTATCCAGCACTTTCCCTACTGTTGCAATATGCGTAGTATTAAAATGCATTGTAATGGAATGCGATGTAAGTATATGCATTGTAACGTCATATATACCTTTGGCACACCAGTGGTACGCCCGCTGCGTATGGGCGCACAGCGCCGGCCATAGAGAAGTGCTGTGGGGGGGACTGGACAGCTGGGAGGTGGGAAATGCCGGAAAGGACACTGGCTGGGGCGGGGACGTGGGGTGTGTGTGTGAGCGGGTGTTGTAAATATTTAAATGAAAGACATCTTACCTCGAGGCCAGGTCCCGTATCTTCGTTGCTCCTGCTCTCCTGAGTCTGCTTGAAAGCAGTGGGGTGATGCTCTTCCGTCATTGCGGATGAGCCGCCACTGGGGGTGCATCACACTAGGTGCTAGGCCTGGGCGACTCGACCCCCGGTCCTCCTCCGCTACACGTCCCACCTTCTCCTTACCTGGACATTGACACCGTAGCGCAATCAGCTGCACTCTCTCCAAATCTGTGACTCAGCCAGCAGGAGCCTCAGCCAGGTGGGATTTCACAAGCCTGGGTACAGCAGTCGCCGCCAAGTCCGCGGGGGAACCTCCCGATGCAGGTGATGCAGCAGGGCCCCCTTAGGCGTGAAGTTGCAGCGCTCCCGCCACACATGTTCGGGGTTCAGGGGCCTCACCCGCCACAGTGTCCGGCCAGCGCAAATTCATCTGGCCTGTGATGCAGAGAGGTGCCGCCCACCGTTGGTAATCCCCTCCGTGCACCCCGCTGTAGTGGTGGATCGTAGTATGCGATGCAGACCTCCCTACGTTGGTGCGCAGGAGCGCCTCTACCATTCACAGCTCCAAGGGGCTCAAGACGGTCTTCTCACACAGGTCACCAAAGTGTCTCTGTGCACCCTGCCAGACTTCACCACCAGGTAAGGGCGATCGCCGCGCCTCAATGTCTACCGCCACAGCTCATCAACTCCACGGCACCTCCGCATCACACTCCAGGCTCCAGACGCAGGACCAGCGAGGCATCCAGGCTCCAGACGCAGGACCAGCGAGGCATCCAGGCTCCAGATGCAGGACCAGCGAGGCCTCCGGGCCCCAGGGACTGTTCGCGCTTTCAAGGTTTTGGATGCCATGGTGTTTCGAAGAATGCACAATGAGAAGTGATGCATCACTGGTGTTGCACCGCGATTCGCCTCTTTTCATGGATGTAGCCCTGCATTTCCTCTTCCCCTGGGACTCTGGCTGGTCATCCTGGATGTTGGGGGGCTTGAGGGGGTTGTTGATCTGTGCTGCACTTGGCCCTGCCTGCTCCATTCTGCATTCCATTGTTTTTATGCCTATAGAGGTGATGCAGCGCTGATAGCTCAAACCGGAATAGCACTGCAGAAACTCATAGTGGCTTATACGAAATTCAATAAAATTTAGACCTACGGGTCAACGAAACGAAATCTTTTGTACTAGGGGTGGGGGGGGCAAGACCGAAGAAACCCCTCTAAATTTTACATAGACGGAAATAGGGTGGAGATGGTAGATACCTTTTACTACTTAGGGGTCTTATTTAATAGAAAGAATGCATGCACCAATATTGTAGCCAATAGAGTGATTCAAATGGAAAAAAGTATTACGGCTATTTTTAGATTAATCAAAACGTTAGGGCCCAAACCGATGGAAGCAATAAAAATGGTGTATTTGGCTAAATCCATTTCTGTTGCCACGTAGATATAGCTTCCCTTCCATGCACTGAGGGTGGCTTTCTCAAGAGACTAGGGGCCCTTCCCCAAAGTTGTTCTAACAATAACTGTCACACCAAGCTGGATGTAGCATATATTAGAGACAATGTTCGTGTAGCACCAATCCTACTGTGGCATTCAGTCTGGAGAAGGGAGACAGTCAATATGACCCTGAATATCTTGAAGGACTGTTTAAAACTTGATCAAGCACATAAGATTACATGGCTGCAATATGTTGAGTGCACTTTGAAGTCCATGGGTCTGCAAGAACTATATGAGAACACATCTAGTTGCATGGCAATTTCTAAGGTAAAAATAAAGGGAATATTTCTAGAATTCAATAGAATAGAATTAAAAAATGGAATCTAACCGTAACAAATCTACGGCGAGACTATATCAGATGGCCCCCTCATTAACAATAGATGCACATTCCTATTTAAATTTTGTAACAAATCCCCAGCACTGATACATTTTAATGAGATTCCGATTAAATTATATCCCTCTGATGCTGGGCCACCTTAGTGGCATTTACACCATAGAAGCCCTTCTTAGTAGTAGTAAAGTTAGACTTTTGGTCTATGTTAGACTTTTGGTCTAAACTTAGACCAAAAGTCTAACTTTAATAGTAGTAAAGTTAGACTTTAGGTCTAAACTAAAACTTCAGGTCTAAACTTAGACTTTTGGTCTAAGTTTACCTTTGTGAATCAGGCCCTTGGTGTTATTAATTTAATTGATAAATTTTCATAGGCACAAATTGAGATCAGAAAATAAAAATGATTTTAAACGATTATCTGTTTGTGCCTTTCCATGCTGCAATAGTAGTGACATTTACACTTTCAGACGGTACCTCACTAAACATCAGAAATATTTTTCCCTTTGGTGTCATGTTCACCCTTGACAATATATAAGAATATTGGATTTTTAAAACTTTTTGGACGGTTATCTTTTTTTAATTATGTGAAGCATCTATATGGGGCATTTATATGCAATATTTCCTCAATATAGGAGTCAGAAAATACACAAAATGGTGCCTCTGATTTCTAAAAATTAAATATCAAATGTTTGGAAGAGTAGACGATAAAACAAAAGAGTAAGTATGCCACCTCAAAATACAATTTAGAAATTATACAAGGAAAATTGTAGTGGAACCTTACAAATATCATAATTTCCCCAGGTGTTCTACTACAGTAATCTAGAACCTTTCTTGCCATGCTACACCAATGTATACACCTGCCCGTGTCCCCTCCCCTAGACTCAAACAAGCATTTGCAATGCAATAGGTCTCTCATTTACGAGAGTTTGAGCGATTGCATTGTAAATGACAATGCCTTTTATTTATGAGTTGTTTTTAAAACAGATAAATAAAAGGCATCGTCATTTACAATGCCAATAAGTTAAACTCTCACAAATGGAAGACCTATTGCATTGCAAAAGCGTTCGCCACCTGTGCTATAAAGATAAAGAAAAAAAACGTTAGGAGAGAGCGTGTCCTCCCTGCAACAGCAGGCAGGACAAAGCCATTAGAGAAAATAGTGCTTGGAGGCTGTAATTAAAGCCTACCGAGTAACAACACACGTAACAGGGGGTGTCCTCATGGGAGGTTACAAAATGAGACAAGGCAGTACTAAGGAGGAACTAGTAAGCCTATTGGCCAACGATAAGCCACAGTTTACCTGAATACAGCATGCCTTGCAGAGCAGCGCATGCACTGCCCAGGCTCGACCTAAAATAATTGTACTGTGCCGACTACAAAGGGTCTTCCAGGAATGATTCTCCTCTCACGTTAGCCATACATCGTCCTACATGAAGCTTGTAAGCATAGGAGTGGGATGTTTGTGAATGGTTACATATTGTCTGAAGAGTGTGACGACCCCTTGCTCACTCCAGTCCACTCTCTCCCCCATTCCCACCCACAAAGTTAGAAAACAGCATTTCTGGGGTGAAAAGGCTAGGGCTGGGTGGAGTGACCCTCCATTTAGACACCACCAGCCGTAAAGTATTAGCCTTGAGAGGGAGATAATGGCTCATGGCTTGCTTATGATGATTAAATGCGAGATAGTTAATCGACTTTGCTTCATTATGTACCAGTTTATTTGGCCAAAGGTATTGTGATATTGAACCTTGATTTCGATCCTTTTACAAAAACAAATGATCTAACTAAATGTATACCTTTTAGCTACACAGCTCATCCTGATTTTTAAAATCCCACCCTTTCCTTGTCTAGTCATTAAATTTGCAATGTTGCTTCAGAAAAAACAGGGTCGGTAAAGCCTTTTATGCCCGCCTTATGCATGAAAAATGAGAATGGCATGCTTTGTTTCCAAGATTCGATCTTTAGTAGGAAAGTTTGTACCTCAAGGGTTCCTCTCCGAAGGGATTCTTGTTGACCTTGTGGAACAGAATTTTGTGTGTGTGTGTGTGTATGAGAGAGCCTTTTTAGTATGTTACAAGCTAAAAATATATGTTTAGGATTTAGTACAATTAGTACTTTTCGATCGATGTGGTTTTAACTTCTGTTTTCTATTCACGAAGCTGCACAGAAATGCAGCTATTATCAAAGTTTCAAACTGCATATACAGGAAACCTGTCATGTCGGCTTGCTGATGACACACCGGATGCCTCTGTAGCACTTAACATATACAACTGCAAATAGTTAAGTGTGAACTACATCTACAGTTTTAAAAAATGTTATGCAAAAGAACTTAAGCGGATAATCATATTGTATTGCATCAAATATTATTTTCCCAAAGTAAATATTGAAGAAATATATTTGTGAATAATGTAAATATAAATTACTCAAACCCTGGTTTCAAGCTTGGTATAGAAGCGTTGGGGGTTATTTAAAAGGATGTCTGGTCCTCCAACCCGGGAGTTCCCCGGCCCATGTAGGGGTGGGGGAACCCCATGGTGTCTGTCAGTGCAGACTCAGCCAGCTCCTCAGGTGGAAATCCTGTTTGGCCTCGTAGTCTATCAGCTAAAGATCAACCAGGTCACAGTGGTGGTGGCCAGGTGACCCACACTATATTTTCCTATCTCGGACCACCATGTGAGGCATAGGGGGCTTGTGCTGAGAAAACAATCAGGGGCATATTCACAAGCCCCTATCGCCACAACAACGTCACTTTCAGTGACGTTGTTGTGACGATAGGGGCTTCGCCTTATTCACAGGGCAGCGTTAAGCCACTTAACGGGGCTTAACGCTGCCTTGTGAATAAGGCCCCCTTCACGCTGTGCTTAGCGTGAAAGGGGCGTGCAGTGGGTGTTGCGGTGGGCGTTCCACCACAACACCCATTGATTTTGACGCTATCGCCTATTCACAAGGGCAGCGTAAATAGGAGGCAGCGCCAAAATGAAGACCAGCAAAATCCTGGTCTTAAGATGGCGAAACGAGGAGAAATGCTTAATTTCTCCTCGTTTTTGCTTTTTCCATGTGTGCTGCCTTGTGCAGCACACATGGAAAAAGCAAAATGCCATGGTTTGTTCATGTACAGGAAGGTGTCCCTTCCTGTACATTAACAAACCATTTTTTAAAATGCCGTTTTGTAACTTACATGTGTGCTGCATGAAGCAGCACACATGTAAGTTACAAACTGGCATTTTAGGTTTCTTTATGTGCAGGAAGGGACACCTTCCTGTACATAAACAAACCTCCCTGCTTGCAGACACCCTTGCACTCTGGTGCAAGGGTGCCTGCGTTGGCGCTAAGTTGTAAAACTTAGCGCCATCGCAGGGGGAAAAGCAAGGCTGCACCATTTCCTTGTGAATATGGTTCAGCCTTGCTTTTCCGAAGTGGTGGAGAGAGGCGTTAAGTCAAGAAGGCTAACGCCTCCCTCCGCCACTTCCTTGAGAATATCCCTCTCAGTGTTCTTGCTATGAAGGCAGAAAACTCCCTGCACATCAGGTCATTGATTTTTGTTGCATTATTTAACATGCAAACTCTAAACGTTAGTAGTTTGTATGTCAAATACAAAAAAAATAATGCTGAGTAGCTTAAGAAACATGAAATCTGCACACAAAGGCAGGAGGGGATTTCTCAATAGGCAGGTGGCCCTTTAACAGAAGGGCAGATGCCATGGATTCCACTGACCTGGCAGTTTGAAAATCACTTACAGTTATAAAAAAGTAAAATCAAGTGGGTGTCAAAAACAACCTTGCAAAACTAACTTTTTTGCTTGAATATATAATGATTTCTCTTCTTAGGTCAACTTTTTCATGAATAGTGACAGCAGAGCCATCAAAAAGGAGCAACAACCGGAGCTAACATATTGGGACACAGGCAAGGGAGGGCCATTTCTCTAGCTGACAATAAATAATAAAAAGAATGGCTCACATTAAAATAAAAATAACAAGAATTGGCTGGAATTCAGCCTCTGGAGGGGAAGTGCTTTGCTGGAGGCAGCCCTGGGCTGTTTTTCTTTCGCTGTTTAATTTGAGCCCACTAGACAGCAATGTGATGTCTGTTCTGAGGCACATTGTGGCTTACCAGGAACACCAAGGGGCTTGGAGCTCGCCTTTTGCTTACCATTCGCTGGCTTTCCTTGTCACTCTCATTTACCTTATTGGTTCCCCAGCCTATCAAGCTTTTGTTTGTCCATCCTTTGAGTCTCTCTGCCCCCTCATTCTTGTGCTCTCCAATGTTGCTTTCTCTCCTGCCCGCCCCCTTATTGCTTTGCCATTCTCCACCCATCCTCCCCTGTGTTTCTCTGCCATTCCCCAGCCAAACGAGACTTGCCGATACTTTGACGTTCCACACCTACACTTCCCCATGTTGTCTTGGATCAGTAACTGAAAAAAGTGCCTGCGCTATTTTGTAGGCGTTTGCACATGCGTGGTGAGCACACCTACAAAATTACACCGATCGGCATGTCAAAGTTTTTTTTAAACTTTGGCTACACTGCACAACATTGCGGATACTGTGCGGCGTAGTTAAAGGCCATCGGCAAACCCAATAGGTCACAAAGGTGAGATCTATCGGCTTTGCCAAAGCTTGTTTTAGATGTTGAGGGGTGTTACTCTCCTTGCAGACAGCAGGAAGTCGTTACTGATCTGCGAATTGCACTGCAGTATATAATTTTCTCCTCAACCATGTGTTCACAAAGCCATTCTTTTAGACTTTAGTACAATAAAAATGCCACTGTTCATACACACAAGACACATAGACAGAGTTAGTACATATGGGGGACACAGCAGTGCACAAACTACAATTGTTGTCAGAACAGCTTCAAGTAGCCACATATTAAAATAAGAACATTATATAGTTATAGCGCTTCATGCAGCTGTTAAACCAGTTTCTCATTGCTCGATGTATTTACTTATCTATACGTTGGGTGAATTAAGCCAGATGTAGCTATCGGCAGGCAGCTTGCAAATGGATGATTTGCATTCTGAAAGTTCAATTCAGACTTTCATTCTTCCGAGATTGATCATTACTAACATTTCCTATTCATAGGGGGATATGTACAATGAAGTGGCGGAGCGTGACGTTAGCCTCCTGGGCTTAACGACACGCTCCGCCACTTCGGAAACGCAAGGCTGCACCATATTTACAAGAATGTGGTGCAGCCTTGCGTTTCCCCCTGCGATGGCGCTAAGTTAAACAACTTAGCGCCAACGCAGGCACCCTTGCACCAGAGTGCAAGGGTGTCTGTGTGCAGGGGAGGATTGGTTATGTGTAGGAAGGTGTCCCTTCCTGCAAATAAACAATCCTAAAATACCATTTTGTAACGTTCATGTGTGCTGCTTCATGCAGCACACATGAAAGTTACAAAATGGCATTTTTTAAAAAGGTTTGTTTATGTACAGGAAGGGACACCTTCGTACACATAAACAAACAATGGCATTTTGCTTTTTCATGTGTGCTGCACAAGACAGAACACATGGAAAAAGCAAAAACGAGGAGAAATAATGCATTTCTCCCCGTTTCGTCAACTTAAGACCTTAAGTTCTTTAACATAGCGTGAAAGGGTGCCTTATGTACAAAGCAGCGTTAAGCCACGTTAAGTGGCTTAACGCTGCCTTGTACATAAGGCAAAGCCCCTATCGCCATGGGAACGTCACAAAAAGTGACG
This sequence comes from Calotriton arnoldi, assembly GCA_963921515.1. Lineage (NCBI taxonomy): Eukaryota > Metazoa > Chordata > Amphibia > Caudata > Salamandridae > Calotriton > Calotriton arnoldi. Next base: position 52,013 of record CAWUFW010021342.1, on the reverse strand, counting down.
TTCCCGTGGCGATAGGGGCTTGTACATATGCCCCACAGTGCTTCATTCACTTCTGTCGCACTGCACTGTGTAGAGCCTTGGCATGACACCTTAATTATGCAGCAACACAATTGGTATAGATGAAATATGGCATAGAGTACATAATTTAATCTTTTCTCCTATTGACAGAAAGCAGGACGTTCCTGCAGAAGTGACTCGGAGTAAGGCACAAAGCAAAACCTCATAGTACAAAGAACACTCCTTCTGGCCTCAAATATCACGCACAGAAAATATCACCCATTATAAATATTCTTACAAGAACTTAGAAGCATATTTATGAGTTTTTATTGTCACAGGGAAAGGGCAGGAATGCACAGTATTTATCTAATACTGCACATTCCTGTCCTTTCCCCTTGTGCTGGCGCCATTTTGGCAGCCTAGCGCCTACGCAGGCCCCCTTGCGAACAATCCTGAGAGGCTTTTTCCTCTACTTTTCACTCTGCCAGGTACTGCATGTAACATAGTTGAATCCAGCACCCTCGGCCTCATAAGGGCAGCAACTTGACGTAGTTGTCCATTACCTTTAAAGTGCTGTCCTGCACATAATCTCAGTATGGCATCAAGATATTTTGAAAATCATGTGATATAGGTCTTGTCTGCAAATCCACAAATAATCTTTAGCGCCACAATTGTGCAACAAGACCTATTTTACCTGGGGATCCTTACAGCATAGTTTATTTCTCCAATATATAAATCAATGTTCGACACGCTGATAATTTAGCACACCTTTCAAACACCTAATATAACCCGATATCATTTTTCAGCTTGTTTTGTGAGCTGTAAGATTCCATCAGAGCCCCCTAAAGTTAACAGGGTGGTTTTAAACTCTGTCTGAAAGTCAAAATCTGTTAAAGAGCTTAACTTGCTAAGCAATCTTTGGGGAGGCTTGACGAGAGAGCATTACCAAGACAGCACAAAAAGCGGATTCTGAGAAACAAAAATAATTTCCTTCTTGAATTGGGGTTTCATTCAGTGATACAGCACTTATGTTGTCTAAACTAAGCACCTTTCATTAGTGTCTTTACCTATTTAGGGAGGCCACTGGAATTACGCGATTGTGTGGCTGCAGCGATTTTTGCATAATTATAGATGTGCCGATTTTGCCACATAATCCATCATCTGCCGCATAATCTGCAGACTTTAACAAAAAAACAAATTTTTTTCTAGCTCAAACGGTTCAAAAGTTACTAGAGATGCAACAACACATTGCCGAGCAGTTTAAAGGACCTTTGCAAAGCTGGACTGGTCACCTTTCTGTTGTTTATTGATATATTTGAGTGTTAAATTGTTACTAATATAATGCATTTAAGGCCCAGAAAGTATTACCAAGTTTAAAAATGATGAATAAATGAAGTAATACTATTACAAAATGTGCTGCATTATGCCGCATAAATTGGCTTTTCTTGCGGCAGAATGTACTCAACTCTGCCACATAATTTGGCCCTCTGATGCCGCATAACTCCAGTGACCCTGTATATAAATGAGGTTTAATTAAGTGGTCATAATGGTTCAGAGTAATTTGGATTTAAAGTGGAAAGTTGGGGAGAACCCTACTTTTGCAAAACCCGTTAGAACATTTTGGATAGGAGATGCAGACCTAGATGAAGAGTAGCAGCTTTGTAAAGGCAATACACCAAGTTGTTAATGAGGTCTTCAGCTGTGACTTTCATCGATAGGGTATCGAATTCATGTTACTGGATGGTACAGCCTAGATTATCAACATCATCACCGGCAGGGGCGGCTCCTCCGCAATTGCGGAGGAGCGTTGCCCCACTGGCTCAGGGTCAGCAGCAACAAAATAAAACTATATTTCATTATTGTTTTATTTTTAAGCCGCTGGCTCAGCCAGCGTGTGCAGGGAGGGGCGTGGCCAAGGCATGGGAGGGGGTAGAAGAAGTGCTACGTGCACTCCCTAAATGCTCATGTGTTCAGGATGACCAAAACACACATGCGCACTTATTTTCTCTAACCCGGCTGTATTGAACAGCCAGCTTAGAGAAACCCCACAGACTCCCTGACCTGAGCGGATCGTCTTTCCAGCCTACTCAAGCCGATCCCCATGCTGCTCTGCAGCGCGGGGATTGAACAGGGAGTGTGAGACATAGTCACAGTGCCACCGAGGCACGAAGTGGGAGGCGGCCAGCAGCAGGTAAGTTTAACTTTAAAAACAAATATATATTAATATTATAGACAGTCCCTTATCCCCCTCCCCCGTGCCCCCTCCCGTGCTCCCCCCTGCATCCCCTCCCCTCGCCTCACCACTTTTTGTATGTGGCAGCCACCACTGATCACTGGAATATTTCAACATAGGCTTTCAAGAAAGTGTTGATCATTCTTTTATTACTTATGGTGAGAGGACAAGGGGCACAGTGAAATGCAGGCCTTTAAATGCTGGTTTACTGGACAGTGTAATGTAGATGAATTAGAAAAGGACTGTATTTACAAATTTCAGTGAATGTCTAAATGTAAGCTCAACCTTATAGAACTTCCCAGACTTGTAGAACTCTGTGGGCAAGAGATTTAGATCCAGTTATAGAATATACTTTTCCACAATTTCCTTGATTTATTGCCATCCACTGTTGCCATCATCACATTTCTTTTAAAAAGGGAGAAATACTTTATCTGCAACAATAATCCGTAGTAGTTCCCGAGGTGTCCATTGACAAATGTAATGCCACAATCTACCTTTTATTACCTCACAGACATTCTCCAGCCACATGGTGAAAATACATTAATCACCTTCCTGAACTTAGAGACCGAGTCATCATACTCCAAATACACCACATACTCATACATATGTGATTTATCTGAGAACATCTGCTATTACATAGCTTCTGAACCACCCTCATATAAATTCAATTAATATTAGTGAGCTCTAGGGACTTTGTCCTACAACCATCTCATACAGTCATTTTTAGGTCGAAGCCTACCAGACAGCACAGCTGCCTGGTTTGCTAACAACTTCTTGGGGACATTCTGAAAGCTTCCCTGGGAATGCATTCCACCAATTGCTTACCATTGGCTTTGTGTTTTGTACTTTACATTGGCTTGCTTTCTATTTGCAATATTTGTTTTAACCTGCCCAGCTTGAGTTTTTACCTCATGTAGAGCATAGCCTATTTACTGTATTTTTCCACGAGTGCTCGCTTTCTGTAAAAAATAATTTACATTTTCTTTTCAGCTTGTCACATTTGCTGTGCATTCAAAGACAGAGGTCAAATGTCAGGCTCTGCCTTCTCAGTGAGCTTGGAGTTTACTTTTTTTTAACTGCTCTGTTATTCAACCATTGCACTCCCACCCCTTTATCCACAAACACCCATCCCCCACCCCACTCTGTTACCCACCCTATTGCCAAATCCAATAATAGCTCACCACAGAGACCTATTGGCATGGCCAATGCTTGTTAATAAATTCATCGTTCAATGCTCACCTTTTGCCCTGTTACTGGTGCCCGGATCTTGAGCATACACGTTGGGGTGGGCACTACATCCTCCAGCTTCCCCAGCTACTTGGTGGCTGCAAAGTGCCAGAGTGCCATAAAACCAGCTGAGGCTTCCTGCAATACGGGAGGCGCACAGGTCGCACCCATGCATGTGCCCGGGCAAAGACCGGGCCAAGAGCCCGTCCGCAACCAGATGAGGTTGGGCTGTGCCCTGTCACTTGGCTGTGCCCCCCGCCATTCTTCTGTGCACTTCGGCCCCTCCAATTACTTGCACCTGGGTCCTGTGAATATCAGGAGAGTCCTACATTTTATTTTGATTCTTGTATGACTGCATCATCTAATCATGGGAAAAAGACTATTGCAACCAGGAAACCCCTCAGAGATAAAGGGGATAAAGGGGCCATCCATACAGCCCCAATCACAACCTATTTAACTTCCGCGATGGGTGCCATTTCCTCTGAATTGGAGTTTGTAGAAAGCCGCATCGACATGGTACAAAAGTTGATCGTCTCAAATGACCCGCTAGCCTCTTCCATAGTAGAGGATCCACATTCTGTGAGCCAGGGGGCTGTACCACCTTCTCTGGGTTTAACTTTAGAACCAGTTATTGTCATTCAAAATTCACACACTCCTAGATGATCCCTTTGACAGTCCAATGAAGTCAATCCAATGAAGTCAATCCTCAGGTCACTAAAGTCCCCCAAGTCAAAAGGAAAAGGCACAATGACATATAACAACCACCACTGGAGTAAAAAAAATGTGCACAAAACCCAGTGCTCTTCCAGTCGGTTCTGACTCAAATATTCCTTCGGATATCAAAGCGTTTTTTTTGCAGGTGTGTAAACCCCTTTTTTCAAATCTAGAATCTCTTTTATTCAATCTTCAAAATGAGATTTCTACTCAGTTGAATCTCTTGGGGGATAAAGTTCAAGCACTCGCGGGGCAATACACCTCTTCATCTTCGGTTCTGGGTAATCAAAATCAACCACAGCCCCACCTCTAAATATTACCACCCCTTCAAGCCAAACAGGGGGACAACCGCTCAAACACAGCCGCACCCAATCAACAGTGGCAGCTTAGTCTCAAAGTTTTACCACAGGGGTCCCAACGTCACTTCAATCTATCCACCCTTTAATGGCCTTGAATATGGGTGATCCTCTGGTGACACAAGTTGGCGGAAACCTGGCCCATGAGGAGGGGGGTGGAGGGATTGTCTGCAACTTCCACCGGACCGTACCCCATATGTCATCATTCTTGCTGGAGTTCCCCCAGAGCAGATAAAGGAACAAAAAGCTGGCACAGTTTAAAGAGTGAGGTTTGCCACTGGTGTAATAGAAATTTGGGCTTGCCAATGAATCTTGCAAACGGCATCATCATGGTTAGAAGGGTGCGATGGGTGGGGCCCTCTAAGAAGTCTATTAAAGGGGACTGTGTGGTTATAAACCTTTGAAATCCTAAATTGGCTCTGTATCTTTTACATAGGATCAACAACTCCTCAAAAGGCTACAGGGGCCCATACTCAACCTTGATCTGTGCTTTACCACTGGGCTTCTTTTACTGGCTTCCAACACCGTTCCCCCCCCTTCTCGGGGAGTCTTTCGAGAACTGGAAGTCCAACACATGCCGCATCTTTTATCCATCCAAATTGCTTTGCTGTTTTAGAAGTCCTGTTGGAAGTCGACTGACTGGACAAGATGCCCACTTCCAAAACATCCTCTTCTGCTGAAGATCCCCCTGATTACGCACCCCCTTTACAGGACCAAACCATTTCAACTCCACTCTGTTTTATATCATGGAACATTGCCAGCATAAAATATAAATTGAGTAACCCTGATTAGCTATAAACTATCAAGGATATTGATGTGGTCTGTTGTCCAGAGACTTGGGGGCCTATGTATAAGCAAGTGGCGGAGCGCGGGATAGCACCAAAATTGCTAATGCCGTGCTCCATCACTTTAGAAATGCAGAGATGCGCCGTATTTACAATAATACGATGCACCCTTGCATTTCTCCAGGTGCTGGTGCTAAATTCAGATGCCCAGCGCCAACGCAGGCACCCTTGCACCACAGTGCAAGGGTGCCTGCATTGAGGGAATGATTGTTTATGTGCAGTTTTCTGATTTCGCCTGCACACCTAAAGTGCACTTGGCCCGTATGGGGGGCAGGTTTTTCGGATATCTGGGCGCACAGGCGTGGAACAAACTACCTGCTATGCTGAGAGCCACTACTAACCTGGCAACTTTCAAGAAACATCTTAAAACTTGGCTTGTCAAGAATTAGTCGCGCCTCAGAGTCCTGCCACATGTTACTTCAGCGCCGGGACACTCTTGTTGAGTAGCTGTGCGCTATATTAAATACCTTCATTCATTCATTCATTCATCCAAGGTATACCTTCCTGCACATAAACAATCCAGAATGGCAATTTGTAACTTCTATGTGTGGTACTTTGTGTAGCCCTCAGAAGTTTCAAATCGTCATTTTTTAAATGATTGTTTATGTGCAGGAAGGGACCCCTTCCTGCACATAAACAATCATTCATGGCAATTTGCTGTTTCTATGTATGCTGCACAATGCAGCACATATTGAAACAGCAGAAATGAGAAGAAATAAAGCATTTCTCCTCGTTTTGCCATGTTAAGACCAGGTTTTCCATGGTCTTAAATTTGGCTCTGCCTCCTATTTACTCCACCCTTGTCAATAGGGGGCAGCGTCGAAATCAAAGGGTGTTGTGGCAGAAAGCCCACCACAACACCCATTGCATGCCCCTTTCACGCTAATTGTAGAGTGAAAGGGGGCCTTATTTACAAGGCGGTGGTAAGCCGTGTTAAGTGGCTTAACAGTGCGTTGTGAATAAGGTGAAGGGTTTACCTTCACAGGAACGTCACTAAAAGTGACGTTCCTATGGCGATAGCTGCTTGTAAATATGCCCCTTCGTCTAAGGAGGACTTTTTTATTGATGGGTTTTAATCATTCTGTTTACCAGCTTTACCATCTCCCTCAATTCGAGCAAAGGGGTGTTTGGGGAGCTTTGTTTCCCAAAAATGGGCTTTTGAAGGCAGAGAAGTTATGGGGTTCATCCTGCGCCCAGATTTTGTGTCTCGAAATTTCAGGCTATTTGAATACACTTCTGATTCATTTTTATTTTAACTATTTTGTAAACCATCCTATTAATTTAGTCAAGGAGTTAGACACGTTTGTGTCGGAATATCTGCTGAGCTACCCAGATAGGGAGGCGATCTTATGGGTGGGTCAGTTTAACTCCATAGCTTGCCCCATAGGGAACAAGCGGTGTTTCAGACGGATTTAATGAGAACTTGACCCATTTTTTACACACCCTATATGGGGACACCTTGAACCAAAGCAATTAGAAATTTTATCTTCATTGTAGTTCTGACTTTTTAAAGGGAAAGGGGCCCCCTGCCCCACATTTACGGGCAAAGGAAGAGGTTCTATAATTGATTTTATATTTTTGTCTCCTCACTTAGTTCCATATGTCCTTGACACCTACACAATGCCTTCAGTTTTGAGTGATCAGAACCCTATCATTTTAGTACTTTCCGACCCAACTATTAAACTAACAGGGACTAACTGTCCCATTGAAATAAATTATTCAGTTAATAAGAATATCCATCTTAAATGGGCCAAAATTGATCAGAAGAAATTTTGGAGCAACTTTATTTCTCAGAGTTATCAGGACATCATGGTTTGTTTGGCAGAGAGTGCTATTCCTGTTCATGTGGTCCAGAGTTTGAGACTATTTGCAATCAAGTTGCAAATCAATTCTTAATTCTTGTTAAACCCAAAGAGCATGGGCTTTTTGAGGGGCTTTCTTCAAAGTGCACAGTAGCCAAAAATTCGCTTAAGGAGGCCCTTAAAGAATCCCCCCCGTAACGCTGTCCAAATTAAATTGCTTAGGACTTTGGATAAAGCAATTGTCGCTGCTAGGAAACAGGAAGTGAAGGACCAGGCCTGGGACGATCTACTCATAGCATCATCATTCCGTGACTCTAAGGCTTTTTGGGAAGTTATCAACAGGCCTCATTTTAATGATAACAATTCCCCTCAGATTGAATGTCATATCCCAGCTGCTGAATGGTTACACCATTTCTCGGAAATTTTGACAACTCCTGTTTAGTCCAAGACAAGCAACCGGTTCCCCATCCCTTGGATGAAGTCCTAGCCCTGAGCAATGTCTTTACTGTTTATATGACAATGATAGCCATTTCCAAGTCTTCCTGAGGTAAGGCCCCAGGGCCTGATGGGGTACCCATCGACATCTTTAAACAAAATCCTGTTTTTTGGGGACCGCTTTTAATAAATGTTTTTCGTAGTGTAGTCTTAGGTCAGAAGGAGGGATTCTATCATAGTCCCAATTTTTAAAAAGAGTGACTGAAATTCACCCACCTGTTATAGGCCTATATCCCTTTTGGATTCCTCGCTAAAATTATGAGGAGAGTAATCTTTAACCTCCTCAAGGAATGAGCTAGCGAAACAAAGTTTTTTTCGGAGGCTCAATTAGGTTTCCGCTCTGGAGTTGGAACCATAGAACAATCCCTTACCTCCTTATGATTTCAGGCAAATATGTGCATGCCAAGGGTGGGCCAATCCATATGGCTTTTATGGATTTGTCCAGCGCTTTTGACCTAGTTGACAGGGAGAAACTCTAGACAATGATGGGGAAAGCTGGAGTAAACACAGCATTAATCAACCTTTTGGGTAGACTACATAAGGGAATGAAGACACGGCTCTGTTTTGACGCCAATGGAGATTGTACCCCTTTCTTTTTTTCCAATAAAGTTATCAGACAGGGCTGTGTTTTGGTGCCCTTTTTTTTTCTTTTTTATATAAATGCCATAGAGAAAGAATTTACATTAGGAGGCAAAGACCACCTACGGATTAGGGACCACATCGTCCCTGTGCTTCTGTCTGCAGACGACGCAGTCCTCTTAGCTCATACGGCGAATGGGCTTCAGCAGTTATTGGATACCTTTAATGATTTTATGCAGGATTTAAGCTTGAAAATCAACCACGCAAAGTCCTATACCATGATTTGTGGGCCTAAAAAGATGCCTTCTTGCTCTCATAACGTTGCTAAGACTGCCATTTCCAGAGTTCCGAATTGTAATTATCTTGGTATTTTGTTTTCTTTTTATTCTAAAATGGAAAAATCTCTTGCCCCTGAGAGCAGGTAAGTGTGAGGGGGCAATATAGGCTTTATTTCTTTTTTCAAAGAAATTAGGCCATAAACCAATCTAGGAGTTGATTGCCTTGTATAAGGCGAAATGTGTCCCTCTGGGAACATACGGGGCAGGAGTGTGGGGTATACTTCTTCTGGTTTATAACAAACAACCGAGAATAGGTTTCTCTGTAGGTTGTTAGCCACACCTCTGAGTACTGCCAGCTTAATTAACCTCCTGGAATCTGCCCTTTCTTTTCTTGAAGATGCAGTTTTAGCTGCCCCTTTACTCCTGTGGATTAAAATATGGACCTCTCCATTTTGTTATTTTTCCAAAGAGATCTTGGCGGACTGCCTAAAACTAGAACAACCTAAGTACATTCCCTGGTTGTCTTATGTCAAAAAATCTTTTGGGATCTAGAACTCCCTCATTTTTTTCTTTCTCCAAATGAACTCACTAGTAGTGCAAAAGATGAGACAAAAACTGTTGTTTACCAATCTAGAACCCAGATGAGACTACATATTCCACATTCTTCAGTTACAATATTGCTTTATTTAGGTCTCAAACAAGAGGCGGGGGTTGAACCCTACCTTCTTTGGGTTACTAGCACAGAACATAGATTCTATCTTACTCGCCTTAGATTAGGCATGGTTCACTTTTTGGTAGCTCACCCCCAACAGGGTTCATGGTTTCATAGTTTACCCTTTTGTCCCTGGAACGGCATCGCAAAACAAACACTTTCCCACTTTTGTGGCTTTTATATCTAACCTAAAAGGTCTTTCTTATGACCTATCCTGCTGTCTTTTGGGGCCAGAAGTAATAGAACTTGTCTGTCTCACCTCTTACGATTGGAATCAGAACTATGTTGCTCTGCCATTATTAGTTTTATCTGTGGGGCCTTAAAAATCAGGAAATCATTAAGTTAGAAAGTCTTGCATTAACTGTTGCACTTTAACATTATGAATACTGTATTTGTACTTTAAGTATTGATCATTGTTATTGTTATTATGCATTTTTTCTGATTGATTTGTTTCTTTAAGGGTTTTTTACCCGTTGTTGTGCCTTCTTAACATGTTTTTGATCATGTGGTCAGAGGCGACTGGCAATATAAAAATATGGGGGAGCACCATGCACCCAACTCACCTGCCCCATGCAGCATTCACGGCGATGGTGGTGTGGCGTGACGTCCACGAGCAGGAAAGGGAGGGACTTCCCTTGCTGTCCAGTGGAACGCGACTCCTGACCAATCCTAGAGCTGCTCTCAGCATGAGAGCAGCTCCAGAATTGGTGGGAGCAGGCTAACCCTGCACTCATTTTGATGCTGGGGGCCTGTGCCAGAAATCCCCCAGCTGTTTCACAGAGCTAGGATTGCTTGTTGTACAGTACGCATGTCGGGCTTGCCGTAGGTAGCCAGCCGGCCACCCTCGACATGCGCATGGAAAGGGGCAGCAGAAATCCTGCAATGACAGGATTCAGCTCCACCCCCCCTGCCTCGCGCTGTACACAGCGTGAGCTGGTGGCAAAATAAAATGGCATCATTATGCCATTTTAAATATTAGTGTTTGCCTGCTGCGCTCACAGCATGCGGGGCAATGCTCCTCCGCCATTTAGGAGGAGCCAACCCTGCATGTGGTACATTTTTACTATTACGGTTTTATGCAGATCTGACAAATGTTTGATAATTAGTCATCAAGACATCTTGGGTAACTTGGTGGACCCTTTATTTGTCCTCTTTGTGGACTATTTGGAGGTTTTAGTTTCCTCGGTTCTGTCTTAACTATATGGTTTTTTATTATAATGAGAAGCATCAAAATGAAAGTAACTGATCTTATGCATTTTGTACTGTGATTTGTGTTTTTAAATGTTTATCTTTTTTACTTTTATGGTACATTTGAATCGAATAAAGATGATTGGCTGACTAACTACAAGCAGTTTCAGTAAAAGAAAATCGTGGAAGGGGGCCACCCTATGAGAAAACATTGCAAAGCCATCAAAGATCAATTTGAGTAGATTGATTAAAAGCAAAATTATTAGTCTTAAACCTGATAAGTCAATGAGACTTGGCAAAGCTGACATAGCCTTTGGATGTTCTTGTTTTTGGTAAATAGAATAAAGGAAAGGAGTGGAGTTGAATGGGGGAGTGGTCTGAAAAAAGCTGTTCAACAAAGTTACCAGAACTAGCAGTGGCGTAACACAGGCCCACGCAGCCCCCGCCGTGTGGGGGGGGGGGGCAAGCTCCAGGGGGCCCCCTCAGCACAGTAGTCTGGGAGAGAGCTCCGGATTGATTGCAGAGGGGGCCCCTCCATGTAGCTTGCAGGGGGGCCCCCTCAAGTTTCGTTACGCCAGTGTGAACTAGTAACCCCACAGGAAGGTTTGGAGCAGGATCGCCCTGTAGGTGGGGCCGGTGTCACCAGAGTCTGCCAGATGGTATGGCTAATTGGTAGTGAGGTGACCAAGCACCATAAGGGGGGGGGTTATGGGACATGGACAGTGGTCGGTGGCGGTAAAGACCGGGGACTGATCACTTGGGTGGCAGGGCCGGGCGCAGGGATAGTAAAGAATGAGGAATAAAGACAGAAGCCATCCATGGCTTAGGGGAGACACAAAAAACATTTGTACCCCAGGGCCTACTAACTCATGTGATAGCACTGGAATTTTGGTGTTCTATCAGTTCAAGCAAAAATGTTTGAAAGGCGGCAAGGGAAATGTTTGCTTCCAAACCACCAACTTGGTATATGCAATAATCACATTAAAAATTGGCTTCACGTAAAAATTTGGGCTATTATTCATGTTCAAGCGTTCCTGAAGATATAAACTAATTCTTGTTCTGTTCAGTAGGTTACACTGAAAATAAAATGCAAACATATTCAATTCACACGTTTTCTCTGATTATATTAAAAATAGCTTTTCATGAAGAAAAGACACCGAACTGGAGAGTATTTGAGTTGAACTAATAGAAGCGGAGAAAATAATGCACACATCAGCGCCAGCCATGGATTTCTCAGTCTCTCATTAAAAATTCAATGAATTGTAACCACTTTGTAAGTGGATTTACATTAAAGGAGGAAGTTTAAAATACAGAGAATGAGGATGTTGGAGTTGCCCCATATATGTTACACAGAAACCAAGGAGTTTGTTAAGTCTACTGGCTAGGTGAAAATGTAAATCGGCATTTGTAAAGCGCAAACTTCTCACCCTTACGGGTGTCAAGGCGCTGGGGCCGTCATGGAAATTAAGTGAGCTATTGCCCAGAGTCACATGGTGCTGAGCTGCCGTCGGAGCCAGGGATCGAACCATGAACCCTGTGCTCCAAAGTCAGCTGCACCACACATCTCCGCTAGGTGAAAATGTTGCAACAACTCATATCTTGTCATGTCCACTGTGTTTGTAGTTTATTTCTTTTATCGGCTTCCTCACCCTTGCCTTCGGGTTTATTTGTATGTTCTTTCCTCGCACCATCAAAATATCTTGTTTTTAACTCCCTCCTTTTCCTTCTTTTCCATCAAAATGTATTTCCCATTACTGCTGCCCAACCCTCTTTTGCGCTTTTACGCAATTTTTATTGTGCCTCGGTTTGCTCTTCTTCTTCAGGCTCAATCTGTCTCCTTTAAAAATAGATGCTTCAACTAAAGAAATTCTACTTAACAAAGAAATCTGTCGGTAAGGGGGCGGGTGGGTGGAGGGAAAACAGGGCTGCTGAGAATTTGGATGAAGCAGGGGAGTTCACAACAATGTTAAGCATTTTGGAAATACTCTATACCCTTCTTCATTCACAGAAGCACAGGAGCAAGCCTGGAAAGCAAGTGCTTCTTTCCTAGCTCTTTAATTCATTCCTTCTGTCTTAAAATCTGTTCTACACGTTTTGAATATTCAGTTGTTTTGCAGAACACTGCTTGGCCATAGTGGCTGCTTATGACTCAGTAATCGTCATCCCATAAGGTAACATTGATGTTGTGCATTTCTTTTGTTTCCTAGAAATACTCTTTCATAACTTCGTTACTCCTGATCACCAAATTCAATGTTTGTCATTTTTGTATCTTTTTAATTATTAAACTAAGTAAGCTTGGTTGGGAACTTTAATACGTTTATTTCTAACTTTAAGATTGTTTTTGGTGTTGCTGTTTGTTTACCCCATGCAATGTCTCTGAGGAAAGCCTTGCTGATTGCGTCCCTCTTGCAAGGGTAAACTTTGCACTCCTCATGGAAGCGTGCGTTCATCTCTTTGCACCTTATTGCTTACCTTTGTGGAAGCTCAGCCACAGGTCATTTTAAGCCTGAAACTACTCTTCTCTCCAAGTTAACTAGCCAGTTTCCTATATCTATTTTTGCGTTGTGATGTATTTTAATTTCTGATTCATTTGACAACAAAAATGCAAAATGCACCACTTGTTAGCATGTTTCACACATTTTTGACCACAGTAATATCTCCCCCACTGACTAACAGGGATTGGGCTCAATCAGTATGGAAAAAAAATTTCACCCCCCACACACACAATTCTATTACTAAGGATCACACTTAATCACAGCACTGACATTTTTCCAAGACTGTCAGATCTCCAAACTGCTAGCAAATCTGGACTGACTCCAGTGGCTGACCCTTTACATCGCCAGACCACTGGGTATGCTGCCTGGGGTAATTCCTTAGCCTCAGTCCGACTCTGCAGAGAGATGTATAAGGCAGTCAACAAAGAAGCACCAAAGAGCACACCGTATGCACTCCTTCCTGGGATTCGACCCATCATAGAAGTGTACCACGAACTTAAAAATACCGTATGAACTAATATTGCGAAGAAGACAAACAACTGCTGAAAAAATGATAACCTACATTAACAGCCTTGAGAAAGCCCTAGGCCATTGAGCTGTGTAGGGGACGAAACACGTGTTGGCTGCTCAAAGAACAGCACTATTATGCATGTGTAACAACTGGTAGAATTATTCACATTGGAAGAAATAATCTGTTAAGAACTGCAAATAAAACAGAAATCTCAAAGAGAAAACAAAGGATTTGAGCCTTATTCAACGGGGAGGGAGAGCTGGATGCACACTATTGTAACAACAAAGAAGCACCAGTTCTCCATCCAGGCATACAGGAAGGCTGCCACACAGACAGTCACCTCTCAGACGTAGCTAGAAGAGGAAGCATGAGCTACTTTGCCTGCCACCACTCACAGCAGCACAGTAACCAATGATGGTGGCCTGGTCTCCCTTCTTGTGTGTTGTAGCTTGCACATAGAATTCTGGGGTTGAGATTTGGTGCCGGCAGGCACTGAAGAGAATCACAAGCTGTCCAGAAGTTCTTGTGGTGTGTGCCCTGCATCCCAGCTAGTGACACCCATGCAGTTTGTGGACAATGTCTAAGTTCCTGGCTTGGGCTAACCAAAGAACGCTTAGAATGTTTCTTCCCAGCAATGAACACAGATTTCCAAAAATACATTGCCACCTGGAGCCGGGGGTTGGAGTGGACAGATATGGCCTCAGGCCTCCCATCTCTTTCAGAGAAGGCAGAGCCTGCCACAACATTTTTGAGGGGTTGATCAAAGATCAGTTTGCTACCTGCATCCAATGCCACTGTTTTTGGACATGTGGTTGCCAACAGAACTAACACAAGAAATCATGGAGCCAGAAATCCTTGATCTGCAAGTATGCACCCCCAACTCACACGCACACACAAACATACTGTTCCCTTATTTTCAGCGACCAGAATGGGTACATCTAGTGTTTTGCTTGCCACTACTGTGGTTCAACATTACCCATTAATTTCAGCACCTCATGTTGCGGTACTAGAAGTCTAACACCGACATTTGGAAATACTTCTTTGCCTAAAATAAATCCAGTTTCAACAAAAACGGTATGTGATGAGCTTCAAAATTGCTTCTCTGAAGGGCATGTTAGTCACAACAGCGCAACTTTTGACGTTGTGGAGTATACTTGCAATAGAATTTCCACATTTGGCCAGTATAAAACATATATTTACCTTTTTGACATAGCTGTGCTATACTGAAATAATTACCATGATATCTTCATTTCAGAAGCACGCAGCATCAACAGACTCTAAGATGTTACTTCCCCAGGGGGGACATGGGCAACCGTCGGCTAAGATGGCTGCCTGGTTTGGGAGCTCCATTGCCTGACTCATCAAATATCCTTCAATATCTTTTTATAGCACCTGATGGGAAACTCAAATACTGGAGAGAGCGTTGCCCACTGCTCTGGACTGCGACGCTGCTAGCTTTAAGCATATTTCTCCCTGCTGCCTGGACTTGCTGGAGAGGCCCAGCCTGCTGAAAGCGCCAATTGGGCTACATCCTCCTCACAGCAGCCGAGAGCGCTGCATTGCCACCACTAATGGAACTTGAGCTGATCCACTCTCTTATTTGTCCTGCTATGGGTGATGGATCTACTTGCGGGGCCCTAACTCCACTAAAGGCCTGATCCCTCTGCCCATGGACATGAGCGCCTCGAGATATCATTTATGAACGCCTGGCCGGCCTGGCGTGCACTTTCCGTCTCCCCTCTCTGTGGTATCTGGGGTTCCACTGTCCGCCTCGGACTGCTGGCTCTCTGGTCTCCCCCTGGAGTGGCGGTGTGTCTACCCTTCAACTGTGGCATTATTATTAGGCTCAAGTGTCCATTCTTGTCTCTGCCTCCCAAGGCTTGCTGTCCTTTATGTGTCCACAGGGAAGTCGCTCTAGATACTGACAGCGTTTGCTGTTGTTGGCTTTATACATCTCCTGGTTACATACTGAGCTTCCTATTCTTGCTGTGCTCCTGTGAGGTGACCTGCCATCTGCTCCTTCTAGTACTGTACCTCTGGCTCTGCACAACCCATACCCGCTGGCATAGACAAGAACGACCCAAAGCAACCTAGGCTGACCTTTGACTTCTGTAGGGGGGCTAGGACCCTGACTGGCGTGGATTCAGACCTGGTTGACCGGGACAGATCTCAGCTGGCGCTATATTTTTCTCCTCACCCAAATACTCTGTGAAGGCTGCCCAAACATACCTTGGGTCACAGCAAGAGGCAGCGGTGTACACCAGAACACTCCACAGATATGAAGGTTACCTCAAAAGATTTATATGATGATGTGGAATGACTCTAAAAGTTTTATCCTTCCACAACGTCTCCTCGCCTCCCTTCTCTTTTCTTCCTATGGAGAGGTTGGGCTCTCCTGGTCCTGTTCTTATGCTAGATGTTGTGTGCTGGGGCAATTTGGTTTGAGACTTGTTGTTCTCGATCTTATACTTTACTTATTCATCCCCTTTGAAATTTTCCCGACTGGGTCTTACTGTAGATGTCACCTCATACTAAATGTACTACTTGAATTGTTTTGCCTCTTTTATAGGCATTATCCTAACTACATGTTACCTGGGTGTTTTCATGTGTCATTGGGGGCCTGGTAGTTGACATGGGATCACACCTCCTTTGTGGTTAGCACTAATTGGGGTAAATTTCATTTGCTGGGTGCATTCACTGATGGTTTGGGATATTGGAGTGGGTGGGGCATGGGGGTTTGGTCAGCACCGATTATTGTAATTTTCTGTCTGTCTGTCCGTTATGCAGGTTAAAGTTCAACATAGACTCATGGGTATGTCTCAAATTTTCACAGGCTTGAGTCTCGTTGGGGTACTAGCACTTTCCAATTTCCTATAAACCTACGTTGTCATGTAAAATTAAACAAGTTATTTAGAATGTTCATGGTTGACAGAACCACAGAAATGTTGTTTAAAACGTACATATCTGGAAAGACATGGTGTTGAGATTGCTTTTATCCAGGAGACGCATACGGCCCTTGGGGTGACCCATCTGTTCACAGATAAATGGGGTCCGAGTAACTACTTTGTTTCCTAAAGTACATATTCATCTGGTGTTGCGATATTGGTCAGAAGACCACTGCCTTATACTTTGACTTCTCTCATATGGTTACTCCAGGGAACATTATATCTTTCTCATTGAGTCACTTTATAATTCTCCAATTATACTCATCAACTATTATGCCCCAAATATAGCCTCCCCAGAATTTCTTTCAACACCATGGCCCTACATTAACACACTTGCAGCAGCTCCCACATTATCTGGAGTGGGGGCTTTAATCTTGCCTTGGATCCCATCCTTGATTCTACTAATCATCGAAGAGCGGGTAACCTTTTGGAGTGAATGCCCTTAAACAATCACAGTCCTCTGACAGCCTGATAGATGGGTGGTGGGTGTTAATAGATGCTGCTACCGCATTATCTTTTAACCCTACTGCACATGACCAAACTGATTTTTTGCTACTCTTCTCTGATACTATCACATGGTTGGAGATAATGAATACTTGCCATAGACCCTTTTAGACCATTCACCTATACTCCTTACGATTGAGATCCCCAATCCACAGGTGTCTTATAAGACATGGTATTCTCCCTCTGCTGCTTTGCTTGGTTTTGAAATTTGACATGGTACAGGCAATTGAATAATTTTTCAACTAACATTGGATCAGTCCCATCATTTGTGACAGTCTGGGAGACTTTCAAAGTCTATTTACGGGGATCGCACTCTCCAAGCAGTGTGGTGTTCTCAAGTCTCTTCGGACGCAACTTCAATCTCTTGAAACACAACTGGCCATCGTCCAGCAACAGTATTAATCTGGTGACATTGCCTTACACACGGTCCTAGATGGCCTGATTGCTCAGTTTAAAGAGGTTGCAGATCGCAAAGTTGCATATTTACGTAAGCATTCTTGAGCTTGTGTATCCTGGGAGTGAGATAGACCTAGTAGAATGCTGGCCTGGTTTTTGAGAGGTACTCTGCCCAGAACAGTGGTATCGTCCTTACGTTCTGCTGAGTTAGTCGCAACAGTGAGAGTGAAGCCGATTCTACATAATTTTCATGCTTTTTATAGAGACTTTTCCTACTCCAAAGTTGTCACTTTCCAATGACCAAATTGAGACTTTTTTGGAGGGCGGTCCCTGGCATGAGTGGAGGGTGGGATTCGGGAGTTCCTGATGACGCCACAGGCCATTGGCAGCTTTTCTGGTGTTAGAGCACAGCGGTCAGATGGTCTGACTGTTGAATTCTATAAAGAGTTTAAGGATTTACTTGCCCTTCGGCTCCTTGAGCTCTACCACTTGGCCTTGGAGGCCAGGACCTTACTCCCCACTGTGAGAGATGCCCTCCCTAATTTCTATCATTTTGAAGCCAAGTAAAAGACCCCCAAAGAAGCTGACTTCTACAAGTAAGTTCTTTATTAAAACTGAACAACAAGATTTTAGCCCAAATTCTCACCAATAAATCCATTAATGCCCAAACATGTCATGCCAGGCCAGTCCAATTTTATACCTGGCAGGGCTACATCCAACAACCTTCAGACACTGCTCTCAATTATTCGTCATTTAAAACCCAAACATCAAGTGATCTCTGTGTTTCTCAATGTCTGTCAGAACTGGTAAAATTCCGTTGGGTTCCTCAGGAGCAGTACCCTCAAAAAGCCCACCTTCTAGCAGCCTTGACTCAAGCTGAACTGCACTGAGTAACAAAGTGGCTAGACGGGGGAAAGGGAATTAGGGTGGGTGCTGCGGGGAGGGAGACCTGGAACGAAACGTTGTCCTTGATTAACTTTCCTTTCGTGCTTCGTAAACTCTTTGACTATATTTAACATGGGTTAAGCAATGACAACATACCTGTAAAAGAAAAGCAGATTATGCATAGAACAGTCGTTGTGTACGTCTTCTCAGGCTTCACTGACAATTTCTGTTCCTATAATTCTCAAGGATACAATGTTATGGTTAAACAACCATGTTTCAAAACGAAGCACACATTCATATAAAGAGCCACTTGGCTTTTAGACACAATGTTTCCGTAATGATGTGTTTTAACCACTGTTAAATATCACAGTGGTACTTCCAACAACCTTTTTGCAATACACAACACGTTACATGTGATAATGAGGAAGATTAATATTCAAACGCCCAAGGGAGCGCTTCAGCGCTATGTATCAGAGTTCAAAATATGCAAATGTCCAGGAAGCGCTTCAGCGCGATGTGACACAATGCCAAAGTCATCAGGTATGCAAATGGCCCCAAGAGCGCTTCAGCGCGATGTGCCCAAAATGCCAGTCATCAATATGTAAATGTACAAAGAGCGCTTCAGCGCGATGTGCCAAGTTGCCAAAATCACCAAACATGTAAATGACCAAAGAGCGCTTCAGCGCGATGTACAAAAATGCCAAAATCACCAAACATGTTAAACAGTGCCAAAATTACCAAACATGTAAATGACTAAGGAGCGCTTCAGCGCGATGTACAACAGTGCCAAATTACCAAACATGTAAATGACTAAAGAGCGCTTCAGCGCGATGTACAACAGTGCCAAAATTACCAAATATGTAAATGCTCAAAAGCACTTCAGCGCGATATGCAACTTTCTTTCAAAATGCAAAATAACAAAAACAGCATGAAGTTCCTTTCACGATGCTGTTGGTTAAGAAAGGAATGATCCTACCTGATTGTAGCTGAGAGAGGATCTACAACCTGGGAAAAGAAAACAGAAGTCTTCTTGCTGCAATCGGAATCTTCTTTCAGCAACCGGAGAACAGGAACAGCTGCTGCTCCAGCTCAGGGTTCTCAATAACCAGCAATGAGAACAGGGTGCGGCCCCTATTTAAAGGGCTCAGGAAGAAGCTTCTAGAACAGGGTGTGGTCCCTATTAGCTTCCTGATTCCAGCTCACAGGTAAACTACTGGAGCTGAGAAGGGTCAAAATGCCTTGATAACATCATAGTCTGCAACAAGCATTGGCACAGACAAGTGGCAAAGTCACAACAAGCATTGGCAAAAACAATAGAAAACAGTCAACAGATAACATCATAGTCTGCAACAAGCATTGGCACAGACAAGTGGCAAAGTCACAACAAGCATTGGCAGAGACAATAGAAAACCGTAAACAGGTGCCAGACAAGGTGCACCAGGAATCTGACGTGGCAGAATCATGACAGTCCACCCCATCAAAAGTGCTCACTCCGCCAGTCACGTGGGAGCCTCTGGATGCTGTCTGTGAAATTCACGTATCAAATGTGGTGCATGAATAGCATCACTTGGTTCCCATGAATCTTCGTCTGGACCATAGCCTTTCCATGAAACTAAATACAATTTTCTTTTTATGCGTTTACTACCCTTTATACTGTGTACTTCATATTCCTCATGATCTCCAATGAGGAGAGGTGGTGGACCAGCTTGTCGTTTGGTCTTTGCTGGTTTTAACAACGAAGTATGAAACACAGGATAGATTTTCATGGAACTTGGTAATTTTAATTTAAATGCTACTGGATTTACACATTTCTCGATCTCAAACGGTCCAATAAATCGTGGATGGAATTTATATTTCTTTTTGAACTGAAAATTTCTTGTAGAGAGCCAGACGAATTCACCAGTCTTGTACTTTGGTCCTATTTTTCTTTTTCTATCAGCAAATCTTTTATAGTTTGTTTTTGCTTTCTGTACATTTCTTTGTAAATTTTTTATACTAGCAGGTATTCCTTGTAATCTAGAGTCCAAAGATGGTATATTAGTGTGAGGTTGTGCTAACAGCAATGGAGCGTAATGTGGATGACAGCCATGATTCGCGAAAAATGGTGACATGTTCGTGGAAGCGTGCTTTAAATTATTGTAGGCGAATTCAGCTTCCCAGAGGAGATTCACCCATGAGCCTTGTTGTTTAAATAAATAGCATCGTAGGTATTGTTTTAATACCTGGTTCACTTGCTCTGTTTGGCCATCCGATTCCGGATGGAAACTTGTGGACAAGTTTCTTTTTATCTGTAAAGTGTTTCACCAAGCTTTCCATACTTTTGACGTAAATTGCGCCCCTCGATCGGAAGTAATAGTGCGAGGCAAGCCATGTAATCTTACTATGTTTTGAACCAGTAAGGTTACTAACTGAGTTGCTATTGGCATTTTCTCACAAGCAATAAAGTGAGCCATCTTTGACAGTCTGTCGACCACCACTAAAATGGTGGTTTTCCCTTGATCCTTGGGTAAGTCCGTAATAAAGTCCATGGATATATCTTCCCAGAGCCGCATTGGAATAGGAAGGGGCTGCAATAATCCTTTTTTTGCGCTATGATCTCCTTTAGCTTGAGCACAAATGTCACATTGAGTTACATATTAGATAACATCTTGTCTCCAGGTAGGCCACCAGAAATGTCTTTGGACAAGCTCTTGGGTTTTTGCTATTCCTGGATGTCCAGTTAATGGTTTTGTGTGACACCATTGTAAGACTTGTTTTTGTAATGATTTTGATGAAATGCATAGGAGTGGTTTTTTGAAACGGTAATCCTTGAATAATAGTTCTCTCTTTGTCTTTTTGTTTCCAAACTAAGATCTGTTTTAACGGCATACTGTTTCTTATGTCTTGAAAAAATTGTTCAGACATGGTAATTCCGATAATTTGTTCTTTTGGAATTATGGATGGAGGTGTAATTGCCTTTTTTGTTTTTTCTTCTGCTGTTTCGCATCGAGATAAAGCATCTGCTTTGTTATTTATTTTGCCAGGTCTGAATGTAATAACAAAATAAAATTCTGCAAAGAATAAGGCCCAACGTAACTGTCGAGGTGTCAAAGCTCGAGCACATCGTAAAAATTGGAGATTACGATGGTCCGTATAGATAGCCACCATATGTTTTGCACCTAGAAGATAATGGTGCCATTCTTTAAAGGCGAGACAAATAGCCAACAGTTCTTTTTCTGCCACTGTATAGTTCATCTCAGCAGGTAAACATTTTTTGGATAGGAATGCTATGGGATGTAATTGGTTAGTTCGTTCATCCCTTTGAGATAGAATTGCCCCAATTGCAGTGTCTGAAGCATCCGCTTCAATTATGAAAGGCTATTCGATGTCTGGATGATTTAAAACAGGGGCTGTTGTAAATGCAGTTTTAAGGGTTTGAAAGGCAGATTTGGTTTCTGGCGTCCATTGGAACGGAACATGTTTCCTTAGCAATTTTGTTAAAGGACTTGCTTTGCTGGAAAACTGCTTGATGAAGCGACGATAAAAATTTGCGAATCCTAGAAATCGCTGGATATCTTTCACTGAGGTTGGTTCTGGCCAGTCTAATATTGCCTGAACTTTTCTGGGTGCCATTGTGATTTCTTGAGGTGACAATATAAAACCTAACAATTCCACTTTGTAGGTGTGGAATTCGCACTTAGATAGTTTACAAAACAGGCCATGTTGGGGCAGGGTATTTAATACCAGTTTTACATGTTTTACATGTTTCTCATGTTCCGAGACAGACTGTGAATAGATCAACAAATCATCAATGTAAGCGATGACAAACCTGTCAAGAAAATCTCGTAAGACATCATTTATAAAAAATTGAAACGCCGCAGGTACGTTGCATAAGCCAAAGGGCATTACGCAGTATTCGAACAAGCCAAAACGAGTTCGAAAAGCGGTCTTCCACTCATCTCCGGCTCGGACACGTACGAGATGGAATGCCCTTCTCAGATCCAACTTGGTGTAAATAATTGCTGATCTTACCTGGTCCAAGAGAACAGGGATATGTGGCAAAGGATATCGTTTTAATCGTGATGTTATTTAAAGCGCGATAGTCTATGCATGAGCGTAATTCCCCATTACTTTTGGGCACAAAAATCAGAGGGGATGCGGCCGGAGACTTGGAAGGGCGAATGAAACCATTCTTGAAAAATCTGTCTAGGTAGTCTCTAAGATGTTGGTTCTCTTGTTCAGTAAGTGCATAGATCCTGCTACAGGGAATCTTGGCACCAGGTACAAGGTCTATTTCACAGTTGTATGTTCTGTGAGGGGGAAGGATCTCAGCACTTTTCTCAAAGAATACATCTCGGAACTCTTCATACACTGCAGGTAATTCTATGTCCTGCTCCGCAGCTGTAGCGATATAATGAGCAGTAGACTTGGTATGATCTTGAACTAAGAGTTTGGTCGTATTTTCTTGTTGGTGTAAACATTCCTGTTGACACCATTCTGACTGAAAAGTAACACTTCTCTTAGACCAGTCTATTATGGGATCATGGTCGGTCAACCAAGGCACCCCGAGGATGACACCAAATTGGGGCGCATCAATGATATCAAAGGATATTTCCTCCACATGCGTTTGATCCTGAGTAAAACATGTCATAGTTACTTTAATAGTAGAATGAGTAATCAGTCCAGATGTTAATTGTTTGCCATCTAGCGCATGAACCATTCCCGGTTTCGTTTTTACTAAGGTGGGTATTTCTAATTTTGTTGCGAAAGCGGCATCGATAAAGTTGCCGGTGGCTCCAGAATCCACTATGACTATCGCAGTTTTAGGCTCTTGCTGAGAAATGGTGAATTGTACGTTTAATACCGAGTATTCTAGTTTTTCATTTTGGTCGCAGTTGTATTTGGCTTTGCTAAGCAGTCTTTGACAAAATGTCCTTTTTTGCCGCAATATAGACATAGACCTTTTTTCCGACGAGACTCTTTTTCTTCAGAGGTTAAGGGTTTTCGTATACCTCCAATCTCCATTGGTTCACTAGTATCCTGTGATACAAAGTGTGTTTTTTCTTTAGGTCGAATGGAAGGTCTGAACTCCAATCGTTTTTTGTCTCCTTTACGATCCGAAACTTTGTGGTCTAACCAAAGACTTAAGGCTATTAGGTCTTCACATGTTCTAGGTTGAGGGTCTATTGGAACTAACAAATCTTTTAATTCGTCTCTTAATCCTTGATAATATAAGGCCGCCCTTTTGTCCTCTGGCCAATTTGTTTCTGCTATTAAGCGATTGAATTGGGTTAGATAATGGACCAGGTATTTATTTCCCTGTTTGAGTTCTAATAACTCTCTATCAGCTGATCCTGTTATTGTTCTTCGGTCGAAGACCTTTTCAAATTCTGTTTTGAAGCGAGACCAACTATAAAGCAATGGGTCATCCGATTGCACAAGAGGGACTGCCCACATGGCAGCGTCTCCACTCAAATAAGAGATCAAGAAGGCGATTCGCGATTGAGCGTCGGGGAAGGATGTGGGTTTAACCATAAAGTGTAACTGCACTTGCGTTAAAAAGGTTTGAAATTTGTGAGGTTCACCTGCAAACCTTTCCAGAGGTGCCAAAGGAACAGTCATTGGAACCGTTACCGATACTGTAGATGGATTTGAGCTACTGGCAGCAACTACCTCAGGAGGACGAGGCGGCGCTAGTTGTGTCTGTAAATGAGTGACCCTATTAGCTAACGCCGCAGTTTCCTGCCTAGCAGCTGACAGTTCTTTCTGCATGGTTCCCAACATAGCACACAAATCTTCCAAGGTGGCCATCCCGAAGATACTGCTCACGAGGAACCAATTTTGTGGGCTGGTTATTCTGTCAGAACTGGTAAAATTCCGTTGGGTTCCTCAGGAGCAGTACCCTCAAGAAGCCCACCTTCCAGCAGCCTTGACACAAGCTTAACTGCACTGAGTATCAAAGTGGCTAGACGGGGGGAAGGCAATTAGGGTGGGTACTACGGGGAGGGAGACCTGGAACGAGACGTTGTCCTTGATTAACTTTCCTTTCGTGCTTCGTAAACTCTTTGACTATATTTAACATGGGTTAAGCAATGACAACATACCTGTAAAAGAAAATCAGGCTATGCATAGAACAGTCGTTGTGTACGTCTTCTCAGGCTTCACTGACAATTTCTGTTCCTATAATTCTCAAGGATGCAATGTTATGGTTAAACAACCATGTTTCAAAACGAAGCACACGTTCATATAAAGAGCCACTTGGCTTTTAGACACAATGTTTCCGTAATGATGTGTTTTAACCACTGTTAAATATCACAGTGGTACTTCCAACAACCTTTTTGCAATACACAACATGTTACATATGCTAATGAGGAAGATTAATATTCAAACGCCCAAGGGAACGCTTCAGCGCTATGTATCAGAGTTCAAAATATGCAAATGTCCAGGAAGCACTTCGGCGCGATGTGACACAATGCCAAAGTCATCAGGTATGCAAATGCCCCCAAGAGCGCTTCAGTGCGATGTGCCCAAAATGCCAGAGTCAATATGTAAATGTCCAAAGAGCGCTTCAGCGCGATGTGCCAAGTTGTAAAAATCACCAAACATGTAAATGACCAAAGAGTGCTTCAGCGCGATGTACAAAAATTCCAAAATCACCAAACATGTTAAACAGTGCCAAAATTACCAAACATGTAAATGACTAAGGAGCGCTTCAGCGCGATGTACAACAGTGCCAAAATTACCAAACATGTAAATGACTAAAGAGCGCTTCAGCGCGATGTACAACAGTGCCAACATTACCAAACATGTAAATGCTCAAAAGCACTTCAGCGCGATATGCAACTTTCTTTCAAAATGCAAAATAACAAAAACAGCACGAAGTACCTTTCACAATGCTGTTGGTTAAGAAAGGAATGATCCTACCTGATTGTAGCTGAGAAAGGATCTACAACCTGGGAAAAGAAAACAGAAGTCTTCTTGCTGCAACCGAATCTTCTTTCAGCAACCGGAGAACAGGAACAGCTGTTGCTCCAGCTCAGGATTCTCAATAACCAGCAATGAGAACAGGGTGTGGCCCCTATTTAAAGGGCTCAGGAAGAAGCTTCTAGAACAGGGTGTGGTCCCTATTAGCTTCCTGATTCCAGCTCACAGGTAAACTACTGGAGCTGAGAAGGGACAAAAGGCCTTGATAACATCATAGTCTGCAACAAGCATTGGCACAGACAAGTGGCAAAGTCACAACAAGCATTGGCAAAAACAATAGAAAACAGTAAACAGATAACATCATAGTCTGCAACAAGCATTGGCACAGACAAGTGGCAAAGTCACAACAAGCATTGGCAAAGACAATAGAAAACAGTAAACAGGTGCCAGACAAGGTGCACCAGGAATCTGACATGGCAGAATCATGACAGTCCACCCCATCAAAAGTGCTCACACCGCCAGTCACGTGGGAGCCTCTGGATGCTGTCTGTGAAATTTACGTATCAAATGTGGTGCATGAATAGCATCACTTGGTTCCCATGAATCTTCGTCTGGACCATAGCCTTTCCATGAAACTAAATACCGCAATTTTCTTTTTATGCGTTTACTATCCTTTATACTGTGTACTTCATATTCCTCATGCTCTCCAATGAGGAGAGGTGGTGGACCAGCTTGTCGTTTGGTCTTTGCTGGTTTTAACAACAAAGTGTGAAACACAGGATAGATTTTCATGGAACTTGGTAATTTTAATTTAAATGCTACTGGATTTACACATTTCTCGATCTCAAACGGTCCAATAAATCGTGGATGGAATTTATATTTCTGTTTGAACTGAAAATTTCTTGTAGAGAGCCAGACGAATTCACCAGTCTTGTACTTTGGTCCTATTTTTCTATTTCTATCAGCAAATCTTTTATAGTTTGTTTTTGCTTTCTGTATGTTTCTTTGTAAATTTTGTTATACTAGCAGTCATTCCTTGTAATCTAGAGTCCTAAGATTTTATATTAGTGTGAGGTTGTGCTAACAGCAATGGAGCGTAATGTGGATGACAGCCATGATTCGCGAAAAATGGTGACATGTTCGTGGAAGCGTGCTTTAAATTATTGTAGGCGAATTCAGCTTCCCAGAGGAGATTCACCCATGAGCCTTGTTGTTTACATAAATAGCATCGTAGATATTGTTTTAATACCTGGTTCACTCGCTCTGTTTGGCCATCCGATTCTGGATGGAAACTTGTGGACAAGTTTCTTTTTATCTGTCAAGTGTCGCACCAAGCTTTCCATACTTTTGACATAAATTGCGCCCCTTCGATCGGAAGTAATAGTGCGAGGCAAGCCATATAATCTTACTATGTTTTGAACCAGTAAGGTTACTAACTGAGTTGCTGTTGGCATCTTCTCACAAGCAATAAAGTGAGCCATCTTTGACAGTCTGTCAACCACCACTAAAATGGTGGTTTTCCCTTGATCCTTGGGTAAGTCCGTAATAAAGTCCATGGATATATCTTCCCAGAGCCACGTTGGAGTAGTAAGGGGCTGCAATAATCCTTTTTTTGTGCTATGATCTCCTTTAGCTTGAGCACAAATGTCACATTGAGTTACATATTGGATAATATCTTGTCTCCAGGTAGGCCACCAGAAATGTCTTTGGACAAGCTCTTGGGTGTTTGCTATTCCTGGATGTCCATCTAATGGTTTTGTGTGACACTATTGTAAGACTTGTTTTTGTAATGATTTTGATGGAATGTATAGGAGTGTTTTTTGAAACGGTAATCCTTGAATAATAGTTCTCTCTTTGTCTTTTTGTTGCCAAATTAAGATCTGTTTTAACAGCATACTTTTTCTTATGTCTTGAAAAAATTGTTCAGACATGGTAACTCCGATAATTTGTTCTTTTGGAATTATGGATGGAGGTGTAATTGCCTTTTTTGTTTTTTCTTCTGCTGTTTTGCATCGAGATAAAGCATCTGCTTTGTTATTTATTTTGCCAGGTCTGAACGTAATAACAAAATAAAATTCTGTAAAGAATAAGGTCCAACATAACTGTCGAGGTGTCAAAGCTCGAGCACATCGTAAAAATTGGAGATTACGATGGTCCGTATAGACAGTCACCATATGTTTTGCACCTAGAAGATAATGGCGCCATTCTTTAAAGGCGAGACGAATAGCCAACAGTTCTTTTTCTGCCACTGTATAGTTCATCTCAGCAGGTAAAACATTTTTGGATAGGAATGCTATGGGATGTAATTGGTTAGTTTGTTCATCCTTTTGAGATAGAATTGCCCCAATTGCAGTGTCTGAAGCATCCGATTCAATTATGAAAGGCTGATCGATGTCTGGATGATTTAAAACAGGGGCTGTTGTAAATGCAGTTTTAAGGGATTGAAAGGCAGATTTGGTTTCTGGCGTCCATTGGAATGGAACATGTTTCCTTAGCAATTTTGTTAAAGGACTTGCTTTGCTGGAAAACTGCCTGATGAAGCGACGATAAAAATTCGCGAATCCTAGAAATCGCTGGATATCTTTCACTGAGGTCGGTTCTGGCCAGTCTAATATTGCCTGAACTTTTCTGGGTGCCATTGTGATTCCTTGAGGTGACAATATGAAACCTAAGAATTCCACTTTGTAGGTGTGGAATTCGCACTTAGATAGTTTACAAAACAGGCCATGTTGGCACAGGGTGTTTAATACCAGTTTTACATGTTTCTCATGTTCTGAGACAGACTGTGAATAGATCAACAAATCATCAATGTAAGCGATGACGAACCTATCAAGAAAATCTCGTAAGACATCATTTATAAAAAATTGAAACGCCACAGGGGCTTTGCATAAGCCAAAGGGCATTACGCAGTATTCGAACAAGCCAAAACAAGTTCGAAAAGCGGTCTTCCACTTGTCTCCGGCTCGAACACGTACAAGATGGTATGCCCCTCTCAGATCCAACTTGGTGTAAGTAGTTGCTGATCTTACCTG
Organism: Calotriton arnoldi; assembly: GCA_963921515.1. Classification (NCBI taxonomy): domain Eukaryota; kingdom Metazoa; phylum Chordata; class Amphibia; order Caudata; family Salamandridae; genus Calotriton; species Calotriton arnoldi. Next base: position 23,916 of record CAWUFW010021342.1, on the reverse strand, counting down.
GTCCAAGAGAACAGGGATAAGTGGCAAAGGATATCGTTTTTTAATCGTGATGTTATTTAAAGCGCGATAGTCTATGCACACGCGTAATTCCCCATTCCTTTTGGGCACAAAAAACAGAGGGGATGCGGCCGGAGACTTGGAAGGTCGAATGAAACCATTCTTCAAAAATTTGTCTAGGTAGTCTCTAAGATGTTGGTTCTCTTGTTCAGTAAGTGCATAGATCCTACTACAGGGAATCTTGGCACCAGGTACAAGGTCTATTTCACAGTTGTATGTTCTGTGAGGGGGAAGGATCTCAGCACTTTTCTCACAGAATACATCTCGGAACTCTTCATACACTGCAGGTAATTCTATGTCCTGCTCCGCAGCTGTAGCGATATAATGAGCAGTAGACTTGGTATGATCTTGAACTAAGAGTTTGGACGTATTTTCTTGTGTGTGTAAACATTCCTGTTGACACCATTCTGACTGAAAAGTAACACTTCTCTTAGACCAGTCTATTGTGGGATTATGGTCGGTCAACCAAGGCATCCCGAGGATGACACCAAATTGGGGAGCATCAATGATATCAAAGGATATTTCCTCCACGTGCGTTTGATCCTGAGTAAAACATGTCATAGTTACTTTAATAGTAGAATGAGTAATCAGCCCAGATGTTAATTGTTTGCCATCTACCGCATGAACCATTCCCGGTTTAGTTTTTACTAAGGTAGGTATTTCTAATTTTGTTGCGAAAGCGGCATCGATAAAGTTGCCGGTGGCTCCAGAATCCACCATGACCATCGCAGTTTTAGGCTCTTGCTGAGAAATGGTGAATTGTACGTTTAATACTAGATGGGGAACGGAGATTTGCAAAGTGTTGGCAACAGATTGATCAGGAGGCAAAGATTTAGTACTCGAGAAAGTCTCCTGGCTGTTCCCCGAGTATTCTAGTTTCCCACTTTGGTCGCAGTTGTATTTGGCTTTGCTAAGCAGTCTTTGATAAAATGTCCTTTTTTGCCGCAATATAGACATAGACCTTTTTTCCGACGAGACTCTTTTTCTTCAGAGGTTAAGGGTTTTCATATACCTCCAATCTCCATTGGTTCACTAGTATCCTGTGATACAAAGTGTGTTTTTTCTTTAGGTCGAATGGAAGGTCTGAACTCCAATCATTTTTTGTCTCCTTTACGATCCGAAACTCTGTGGTCTAACCGAAGACTTAAGGCTATTAGGTCTTCACATGTTCTAGGTTGAGGGTCTATTGGAGCTATCAAATCTTTTAATTCATCTCTTAATCCTTGATAATATAAGACCACCCTTTTGTCCTCTGGCCAATTTGTTTCTGCTATTAAGCGGTTGAATTGGGTTAGATAATGGACCAGGTCTTTATTTCCCTGCTTGAGTTCTAATAACTCTCTATCAGCTGATCCTGTTATTGTTCTTCGGTCGAAGACCTTTTAAAATCCTGTTTTGAAGCGAGACCAACTATAAAGCAATGGGTCATCCGATTGCACAAGAGGGACTGCCGGCACGGCAGCGTCTCCACTCAAATAAGAGATCAAGAAGGCGATTCGCGATTGAGCGTCAGGGAAGGATGTGGGTTTAACCATAAAGTGTAACTGCACTTGCGTTAAAAAGGTTTGAAATTTGTGAGGTTCACCTGCAAACCTTTCCGGAGGTGCCAAAGGAACAGTGATTGGAACCGTTACCGATACTGTAGATGGATTTGAGCTACTGGCAGCAACTACCTCAGGAGGACGACACGGCACTAGTTGTGTCTGTAAATGAGTGACCCTATTAGCTAACGACGCAGTTTCCTGCCTAGCAGCTGACAGTTCTTTCTGCATGGTTCCCAACATAGCACACAAATCTTCCAAGGTGGCTATCCCGAAGATACTGCTCAGGAGGAACCAATTTCGTGGGCTGGTTATTCTGTCAGAACTGATCAAATTCCGTCGGGTTCCTCAGGAGCAGTACCCTCAAGAAGCCCACCTTCCAGCAGCCTTGACTCAAGCTTAACTGCACTGAGTATCAAAGTGGCTAGACGGGGGAAGGGAATTAGGGTGGGTACTGCGGGGAGGGAGACCTGGAACGAGACGTTTTCCTTGATTAACTTTCCTTTCGTGCTTCGTAAACTCTTTGACTATATTTAACATGGGTTAAGCAATGACAACATACCTGTAAAAGAAAAGCAAGTTATGCATAGAACAGTCGTTGTGTACGTCTTCTCAGGCTTCACTGACAATTTCTGTTCCTATAATTCTCAAGGATACAATGTTATGGTTAAACAACCATGTTTCAAAATGAAGCACACATTCATCTAAAGAGCCACTTGGCTTTTAGACACAATGTTTCCGTAATGATGTGTTTTAACCACTGTTAAATATCACAGTGGTACTTCCAACAACCTTTTTGCAATACACAACACGTTACATATGCTAATGAGGAAGATTAATATTCAAACGCCCAAGGGAGTGCTTCAGCGCTATGTATCAGAGTTCAAAATATGCAAATGTCCAGGAAGCGCTTCAGCGCGATGTGCCACAATGCCAAAGTCATCAGGTATGCAAATGCCCCCAAGAGCGCTTCAGCGCGATGTGCCCAAAATGCCAGAGTCATCAATATGTAAATGTGCAAAGAGCGCTTCAGCGCGATGTGCCAAGTTGCCAAAATCACCAAACATGTAAATGACCAAAGAGCGCTTCAGCGCGTTGTACAAAAATGCCAAAATCACCAAACATGTACAACAGTGCCAAAATTACCAAACATGTAAATGACTAAGGAGCGCTTCAGCGCGATGTACAACAGTGCCAAAATTACCAAACATGTAAATGACTAAGGAGCGCTTCAGCGCGATGTACAACAGTGCCAAAATTACCAAACATGTAAATGACTAAAAAGCACTTCAGCGAGATGTACAACAGTGCCAAAATTACCAAACATGTAAATGCTCAAAAGCACTTCAGCGCGATATGCAACTTTCTTTCAAAATGCAAAATAACAAAAACACCACGAAGTTCCTTTCACAATGCTGTTGGTTAAGAAAGGAATGATCCTACCTGATTGTAGCTGAGAGAGGATCTACAACCTGGGAAAAGAAAACAGAAGTCTTCTTGCTGCAACCGGAATCTTCTTTCAGCAACCGGAGAACAGGAACAGCTGCTGCTCAAGCTCAGGGTTCTCAATAACCAGCAATGAGAACAGGGTGTGGCCCCTATTTAAAGGGCTCAGGAAGAAGCTTCTAGAACAGGGTGTGGTCCCTATTAGCTTCCTGATTCCAGCTCACAGGTAAACTACTGGAGCTGAGAAGGGACAAAAGGCCTTGATAACATCATAGTCTGCAACAAGCATTGGCACAGACAAGTGGCAAAGTCACAACAAGCATTGGCAAAAACAATAGAAAACAGTAAACAGATAACATCATAGTCTGCAACAAGCATTGGCACAGACGAGTGGCAAAGTCACAACAAGCATTGGCAAAGACAATAGAAAACAGTAAACAGGTGCCAGACAAGGTGCACCAGGAATCTGACGTGGCAGAATCATGACAATGTCGAGAAAGCATTAGACTCATTGGAATGGCCCTTCTTTTTTGCGGACCTCAGACATCACTTTACCAGCTTTATCAGCTTTACAAAGCTGTTATGCACTGGTCCGACTGCCAGGGTTACAGTCAGTGGTTATTTCATGAGGCCACTTGAGAAAGGCAGGAGTACGCGACAGAGCTGCCACCTTTCACCATTATTATTTGCTTTGGTAATCGAACCCCTTGTTTCCCTGCTGTGGGAGAAACATATTCAAAGAAGCTTGAGTTCTCCAACAAGTCGGTACCTCCTTTCACTTTACGCTGACAATGTGTTACTATTTGTTATGGACCCTGGGATACACCTTAACCCTATTATTTGGTACAATATTCATTAAGGCAACTTTGCAGGCTTACGCATTAACTGGAACAAGTCCGAAAAATTCCCTCTAATGGATGATTTGATGTGGGTCCCCTTGGATTTCCCATTGGCATGGTGATCTGATATTGTGCGATGCCTTGGCATACAGATTACTAGGTCCCTGCAATATTTTCTTTGCAATAATTATGATCCAGTGGTGGACAAACTAGAGACACTAATAGAGAAATGTCTCACTCTCCCTTTATCATTAACACTTATTAAGATGCTAAGTTTCTCAAACTTTTTTGTATCTATAAATGAATATCCACATTTTGCCCAGGTGGAAAATGTTCTCCCGACTCCGAACCCTGCTAATGCGACTCACCTGGGGCAGTAGGTCTCCACATGTGAGTTGGGAGGGACTCACTCATGCCTATGAAAGGGCCAGCTTCCCAACACCCTAGGAATACACAGCTGACCAATCATCGTCACTTGTAATATTGGTATTATCACAATCCTGACCTCTCCGTACACAATGACGTTTTTCTTTGTGGACATCAATGTCGATAGCCCTCTTCCTATTCCCGTGGGTATTACAGAACCACCTGCGTCAAAAGGATCCATTATAAGTTGCCCGGATCAGTTCTCCTGGGGGGGACACCTCTCTGAGGGTTATCTGACACAACATCGATGTAAAAAATATTGATGTTAAAAATATCGAGTAAAAAATATAGACAAGGGGGGCGGAGCTTGGCGCACGCGGAAGATGGCGCCGCCCGAGTGAGGCTCCTCGGAGTAGTGCTGGCAGACCGCACTGTAGAAGTGTCTTCCACCTTCAAGACGGGCGCCTTCAGTTGCGGATGCCTTCCTGTCATGGGAAATAACTTCGGCGGCCACTTTTGAGTTCCACAACCTATTTTACAGTGGTGGGAACTCTTTCCTCAGTTTGCCAGAGACTGCGGCCGCCTTTTTAGGTGAAATGACACCGGAGCCTCATAAGAGGAAACATGTCTTTTTCCCTGTATTCTCCCCAATATGAGACGTTTTTCTCCAACACCGTTTGCTCCATGGGTTTAACCTCTGTGGCAACATTATATGCTTGGAGGTTAAGTTTTCTTTGAAATCTCTAATTACCTCAACACAGTGCTGTATGCGTCCGCCATTTTGCACATGCTGTTTCTCCACGTCACTACTGACACACGAAGGAAACGGTGGTGGCTGCGCCTGTATCCTATCTGTCTCTGCTGTGCAGCACGCTTTTTCACCACATCTTGGCATTATGGTGGCTGATTGTGCGCATTTATAAGGTCTTTATCTTCTTATTTCTCCTCTCCTTAGAGAGGGCTCCATGTTTTTTCTAACTATCAACTGATTCTACTTGAGGGCGCTTTCTTACAATTCCTGGTGCATCTGAGGTCTAAAAATCCACTTCCTACTGTCTTCTATGGGAAGACTGAAGAAATTGGGTCCTCCGGCATCGCGTTCTACGCAATTTTTCATTAAAAACTCCAAGATCTTTACAGAATTTTCCAAAATGGAGGACTGTTTGATATCTTTATCTAAAGGCTCTTCTTCCTCTAGTCCTACTCCTCTGGCTGCAGGTAAAGCGGCTACAAAACGTCTGAAGAAGGATCCTCCTTCTCTGCCAAAGCCAACCTCCCCTGTTTCTTTGGACTTGGTTCTCGAAGAGATTTGTGCCCTCCATCCATTCATGGAAGAAACAAATACCAAATTGCAATTTCTGACAGACAACTGGTCTCAAATGGATATGCGGCTCACAGCCGTTGAACAGAACGTCTCTTCATTTGGGCTCATGGATACCAAAGTCAATGTTCTCCAATCTCAGGTTTCCTCACTTCAGAAGCAAGTCGAAGACCTTGAAAACCGGAACAGAAGAAATAATCTTCGCATTTATGGCCTGCCAGAGGGTTCAGAGGACTCTGAGCCCCTCTCCTTTTTCAAGTCCTTCCTTCCTAAGCTACTGCTTTTACCAGAAGGAACATCGCTCAATATTCAACGTGCACACAGGTTAGGACGCCAACCGACTGGTACTTCACAGAGGCCAAGGGGTGTCATCCTCTATTTTCTTGAATAAACGGATTTGCTTAAAGTCCTTGGAGCAGTTCAATCTATTCAGCACATTTCATGGTCTGGTTCCTCTTTGTTCTTTGCCCAGGATTAAGCAAAAGCCACGGCGATCAGGCGCAAGGAGTTTCTCAGCATGAGACCTGACCTACGCTCTTTAGGAGCCCGATATGGACTTTTTCATCCTTGCCTTTTCAAGGTCACATATAAGAACAAAACTACGACTTATGAAGACCCAGAAAAGCTACAGATCTTCATTAACTCCTGCAAAACAGAATTTATGGACCTTTCTGGTGCTTCTACTTCTCGTACCACATAATGCTAACGAACTTTTGCAATAGTTGTTCTTATTTTTCTTGTGTTTTTTCGCACTTCAATGTGTGGTTGAATACCTTCTGATGAATGTTTAACCTTTCTCCAATTGTTTATTGCAACCTTATTTATGATAATTGCCTTTTCTCCCTTGTTGCAGGAAGGTTGTTGTTCTTACCCGCCTTGTGTCTTTGTCCTTTGTGATGCGGTTTCCCGTCGTCCTCCGTCTCGTTGCGCTTGGGTGCGCCATCTCTCCATGTGGTTTCACCCCCCCACTCCTTTATGGTATTCTTAGGTATGTTTTGTCTTCTCTTATATTTAAATCTTTTTCTTCTCCTCTTTCTTCTCCCTCTGTTACTTTTCTTTCTTATCTCTCAGCTTTATTCCCTTTCTTTTCCTATACTTAATATTCTGTATCTATATTTGTATTTACGTTTATTGTTTCTTATGCATTGTTTTATAATTTTCTTGTATAGTTGGGTTGATACATGGTTTATTTTGTACTTATTGATGGTTTGCTCAGATTATGTTTTTTTAATTTATCTATGTTATTGCCATGTTTATAAAGATTTCTCTTGGAATGTCAGAGGTCTAAATTCTCCCATAAAGAGACAGCAGGTTTTACCACATCTGTCTAAATTAGAAGCAGATATTGCTCTTATACAGGAATCTCATCTCACAGCAACTGAATCCGTAAAATTAAAAAGGGGTTGGGTGGGGGAGGTCTTTTTCTCTCCAGGAGATGGTAAACGAAATGGAGTTTTGCCTCTTTGCCGTAAATCGCTTTGAGCCAAACTTCTTTCACAGAGTTCCGACAATGTTGGTAGATGGTTGCATACTAAATTGCTGATTGGGAATGCTCTGATTTCTTTGTTTAATGTTTATGCTCCTACTGCTGGAGAATCTTCTTTATGGACATCCCTTTCTCAACAAATTGCATATTGCATTGATGATAATTTTATCCTTGCAGGGGATTGCAATCAAGTTGTTGATCCGTTTATTGAGCGTAGCTCGTTGGTCTCTACTGCACACAAAGCTCACAAAAAGTTTGCAATCCCACTACGAGAGAATATACTTATTATTCCCCAGCCCATCAAATCCAATCACAAATAGATTATTTCTTTATATCTCACACTGTCTCCCAGTCCTTAAGAGCTGCGGACATTGGATCTATTCTAATATCCGATCATGCCCCCATCTCTATTCAATTGGATACTTTGCAAAAACCTAACACACCTAGAAGATGGCGTTTTAATAACGCTCTTCTTTTGGATCCGACGTTTACCTCCTCTTTTATTTCCTTTTTTAATGACTATTTTTCTTTTAATCAATCAGATACCCTACCTTTTTATATCATATGGGACACTTTTAAAGCATCTGCCAGGGATTTCATTATTGGTTTTGTTTCCAAGAAATGTAATGCCTCACGCAAACAAACCAAGGATATCCTAACCAGGATAAAGAACTTGGAGCATTCCTACTTTTCAACAAAGTCAAAAGATTGTCTATCTGAGCTTATCAATGGCAAGTTTCAATTTAATAAGGAATCAACTGAAAATGCCTCACTTTATTTATTGAAGTCTAGTGCAAGATTTTATGGTGGCCAGAACAAGGCTAGTAAAATATTGGCAAACTACTTGAAAGTTAAACACAATAAGCTTAATATCGAGTCTATTATGGATGAGCAACAAACATTGAAGTTTATAGATTCTGAGATCCTAAATGAGTTTCTCCTCTTTTAAAAGTCATTATACACACCAGAGAACTACCCCTCAGAACTTCACATTTCTTAGTTTTTCGCAGACAATCCGCACTTTTTTGATACCCAATTAGATTTCACTTCCTTAGAATCCGACCTATCTCAAAAAGAGCTCCTCGCTGCTTTACAGACACTTAAAAAAGATAAAGCTCCAGGCCCTGATGGGTTCACCGTTGAATTTTTTATACACTTTGCACAGATCCTCCTTCCTAGGTTATCTGACCTCTTAGACTCTTTTCTGCACTTGGTGAATCTTCTGGCTCTTTTCTCAATGCCCTAATCTGCCTTATTCCTAAAGAAGGGAAAAATTTAAAACATTGCAAAAACTACTGGCCCATCTCGCTAGTCAATATTGACTATAAGATTTTTTCCAAGACTTTAGCCATACGCTTGGAATCATACCTCCCTCAACTATTGGGCGCAGAACAGTCTGGATTTGTCAAAGGCCGTTTAATTTCAGACAATACTCGCTTGTTTTTTGACATTCTCTCCAAATCCTCTCACTTACCTCATTCACTAGCAGCAGTGGCTTTGGATGCCGAGAAGGCGTTTGACCGAATACAATGGCCTTATTTATTTCAGACACTTAAGTGGTTCGATTTTGGCCCAAAAATCACATCTTTGATTTCGATTCTTTATTCGCACCCACGAGCTGCTGTATGTGTAAATAGCAACACTTCTATGTACTTTCACCTTGATAGGGGGGTCCGTCAGGGTTGCCCTTTATCCCCGTTTCTCTTTAATTTGGCTTTGGAGCCGTTTTCATCTAGAATTAGTCTAAATCAAGATGTATATGGATTTGAGTTTAAAGAGCAACAAATTAAACTGTCAGCTTATGCTGATGATGTACTATTATTTATTTCACAACCCCAGTCTTCCATCCCTGCATTCTTACAAGAAGTCGATTCCTTTGCGTCTGTTTCTGGTTACAAATTAAACAAACACAAATGTGAAATATTACCTTTAACCAAATACACGTTCAAATATGATTTTGCTGCTTCAAACTTTACTTGGAAATATCACTGTATAAAATATTTAGGTTTATACTTTGCTCCTTCTGTCTCAGCTACAATCTTCAGGTGCATGGATGGGTGTATACAGATAATTTCCACAGTAACTACTAAATGGCACCCCTTATGCCTATCCTGGCGGGGCCATTTAGACACCATTAAGATGATGTTAACCCCTATAATACTTTACACCATTTCCAACATTCCAATACCCATCCCCTTAAAAAAAAATGTAAGAATAAACTCTATATTATCTATATTTCTCTGGAACAAAAAGAGATCCTGCATGTCATTACAAAAATTAACGTGGCCAAAATCGGAGGGTGGTGTCAACTTTCCTTATTTTTTTACATATCATAAATCGTTTTTATTACGTCAAGATTCGAGATGGCTTTCAGACTCCTGCCCTAACACTCCCTTATGGGTTAAACTTGAACATTCTTACCTATCGCCTTTTTCATTTCAAGAATATCTATCCTTCTCTCGCAAACCACAATCTTTATCGACTCCTATCCTTAAACATACATGCAAAATCCTTGTTTCCGGGTTGTCACCATTGCCTTCGGATTCAGACTCCTTTCTCAACTCCACAATATGGCATAACAAGTTGATATTGATCCGTGGCAAACCTTTTTACTGGAAAGCCTGGAGACGTAAAGGTTTAATTTGGGTACATCAACTCTATATACAAGACGGGGTCATGCTTTTTTCGGAAAACAGTCTAAATATCGAATTTTAAATATCGAGTTGCCAAAATATCGAATTTTAAATATCGAATTGCCAAAATATCGACTTACAAAAATATAGTGGTGCAGAATATCGAAATGCAGGTAAGAAATATTGTTTTTTATAATATCAAAGTTAGTAATATCGACAGTCATAATATAGTGTTTTAAGTGTTAGTATATGTGTTTAAAGTATATATTATGTTTGTAATGTATGTTGGAATTTTTTTAAAGTAATGATTTTTATGTTAAATTATTTTTGCGTATTTTAGTTCCGTAGCGGGTTGTGGGTTTATAGGGGAATAGGGTGGGAAGTAATTTAATTTAAATTCATTAATTAATAAATTCATTAATTAATAATTTTGTATTTAATAAGTTATATTGTTAATTGTGTTCATTCATTCAGTATTAAGTAATTATAAATTGATTAATAATAATTAATAAATTATTGGTAATTATGTTTAATGTGTAATTTTTTATTAATTAGTTATTGATTTGATATTAATTATTAATAATTAATTTGTTAATATGTTAATTGTGTATTTTTTTAGGAGTGGGTTGTGGGTTTATAGGGGAATAGGGTGGGAAGTAATTTACTTGTAATGAAGTAAATATTCGTTTTTAGTTATTGGTAATTTTTTATATTAATTATTTATTGGTAGTGATAATTAATTTATTGCTAATTAATTATTAATTGGTAATTAATTTATATTAATTGATTAATTGATCATTATATTAATTATGAGAAATTTTATGTGGAGTGGGTTGTGTGTTTATTGGGGAATAGGGTGGGAAGTAATTTAATGTTATTAAAGTAATTATAAATTTTTATTTATTGGTATTTTCAATTAATTTATTGTTAATTTATTAATAATTCATTATTTAATTACAAAAATTATTTAATTTATAAGTATGTTATTTTTAACCCCTACGCTATCCAACGCTTTCCCTACTGTTGCATTCTTTGGAGTGGGAATAGTAATTTTTACCCCTACGCTATCAAACACTTTCCCTACTGTTGCACTCTCTGGAGTTGGAATAGTAATCTTTACTCCTACGCTATCCAACACTTTCCCTACTGTTGCACTCTTTGGAGTGGGAACAGTAATTTTTACCCCTACGCTATCCAACACTTTCCCTACTGTTGCACTATTTGGAGTGGGAATAGTAATTTTTACCCTCCCGCTATCCAAAACATTCCCTACTGTTCCACTCGCTGGAGTGGGAATAGTAATTTTTACCCTCCCGCTATCCAACACTTTCCCTACTGTTGCACTCACTGGAGTGGGAATAGTAATTTTTACCCTCCCGCTATCCAACACTTTCTCTACTGTTACACTTGGTGGAGTGGGAATAGTACTTTATTCCCACCCGCTATCCAACACTTTTTCTACTGTTGCACTCACTGGAGTGGGAATAGTAATTTTTACCCACCCGCTATCCAACACTTTCCCTACTGTTGCACTCACTGGAGTGGGAATAGTAATTTTTACCCTCCCGCTATCCAACACTTTCCCTACTGTTTCACTCACTGGAGTGTAAATAGTAATTTTTACTCATCCGCTATCCAACACTTTCCCTACTGTTGCACTCACTGGAGTGGGAATAGTAATTTTTACCCACCCGCTATCTAACACTTTCCCTACTGTTGCACTCGCTGGAGTGGGAATAGTCATTTTTACCCACCCGCTATCCAACATTTTCCCTACTGTTCTACTCGCTGGAGTGGGAATAGTAATTTTATCCCCTATGCTATACAACGTTTTCAGTATTGTTATATTTTATGTAGTGTCAAATATTATTATTTTTTTAAATATTTATTTTAATGTTTTAACTTATTATATATAATTTATTTTTATATTTATATTATAGGTTTATTTATATATATATATGTAATTATATTTTAAATTATGTTTTTAACATTTTATAATTAAAAATATTAATTATTTTGTAATATTATTAAGTTAATATATATTAAAAAATGCATGTTTTTTTTTACATTACATTTATTATTTATTAATTTTAACCTTTTTTAATCATTTTTAAGTATGTTTTACTTCATTATATTTATTATTTCATTAATTTTATATTACTTTTAAGACATTTAAAAAAGTCAATATTTTAGCAAACTATATTATTAACAACGATATTTAGGATTCGATATTTTTGTACTTACCTGTTTGTAGATAGGAAGTTGATATTCTGTCACTCGATATTTTTACCTCGATATTGTGGCAGGTCAATATTCTTCTCCTCGATATTCTTTTTTCACAAGCTAGCCGACTTTTTGATCTCCCCACCTCCTATCAACCCAAATATATTCTTCTGACACAAGCTATCCACACTACACATGCTCAGTTCCTAACTCCTAATCCTTCTGTTTCCCCTTCTGTTAATGGATTACACTCTCTTCTTCGCACATCTCCTAAAGCTTCTGTCATTTATACTCATTTATGCATCTCCCATGCTGCTAAGGATAAATCCAAAGTAGAGTTATTTTGGGAACGAGATCTAGGGACTAATTGGCCGATCATTTTGTGGAACAAAATATGATCTAACATTAGGAAGTCATCCAGAGCAGCCAACACTATGCAAACACTCTTTTTTATCTACAATAGACTTTTACTATGCCTGGTAACTTTTAATAATAGACACTCCGATCTCCCTGACACTTGTTGGACATGCTCCTTCACACCTGCTGACTTACATCATTTATTATTTACATGCCCCCATGTGCATAGCTTTTGGAAAAGTGTTTGGTCTCAAATAAATTCAATTTTCGGTTCCAAAATCCCCTTCTCCAATACTCACCTATTTTTGGGTAGTCTGTCTCCTGCTTGGAATAATTGTAATTTTGATGCAAAGATTATAGACTTAGGGGTCGATTCCGATTCGGGCCGGAAAAAGCACCGACCGACACGGAGCCGGAATTTATTCCGACCGACACGTACCTGTGGCGCCCGACACGCCAAGTACGATGCAAAGCGTGCAAAATCCGACCGACACGTACCGAACCCAAGCCGAACGACCGAGCCGCACGGAAAACAGCAATCCGGCCGGAAAAACACGCGAATCGAACCGACCGACACGCACCCGGAACAAATCCGACCGAAACGTACACGCGAACTCCAAACCGCAAAGTACGATGCAAGGCGCGAAAACCACGACCGAGTCGGACGGAGGACAAGCCGTACGACCGACACGCATACAAATCTGAGCCGAAGTAACACAAAACACCGCGACCGACGCGTACGAAGCATAGAAAACTGCACAAACACAGCGTGAACGAAACGGAGAACACCGTACGAGACAAATGCAGGGTCCGACTCGGTCACAAGAACGTTTCCAACATGCACAGACAGTACAAAGGAAAAATTACACAAAAAAGGCCAAACAAGCAATTATAAAGCCAATAAATACTGTGGGGGTGGGGACAGAGAACAAAGACACACCCACAACTCCACCCATATAAAGGACACAAATCCCAACCATGATCCTTTGCAAATGCCATTCTACTGCCAGCACCCAACAGACAGCAACCACACACCCACAGCTCATCCCTCACACAAGCCACACACCATCAGCACACCAACAAATACCTACCTCACATACACCCAGCAAAACACACACTCACACACCCTCACCTGCACACCAACACACACATCACTCACCATCACCACCCATCACCATGCCCCCAAGAAGAATCACAAGTTCCTAGATTGTGAATTGGAAGTCATGGTAGACGAGATCCTCAGGGTAGAGCCACAGCTGTTTGGCACACTGGTCCAACAGACCCCCATCTCCCAGAAAACCAAGATGTGGGAGAGGATCATCAACAGGGTGAACGCACAATCACCATGTCTGCGCACAAAGACCGACATCCAGAACAGGTGGTATGACGTGCGCAGGAGGGTACGGGACCTGCTCAAGAAAGACTACCTCCTGAGCCAATACACCGGCAGTGGCCCTCCTGCCAAGCCAGTATACCTCAGGCCCTGGGAGGAGAAGGTGCGGGCCATCCTTCCGCCAGTGAGCGTATATGGACTAGAGAACATCCCAGAGCCTGGTGAGTACACAACAAATGTACACAATATTCTGCCACAATACACACACACATCACTGTCAAGGGGAGAGTCAAACCATGCACTCATAGCAATTACACAGCAACCAGAACAGAATCATCCCAAAATGTGTATGTCAGTCAGAGAAACACAACACATGCCATCTCAAAGTTACATTCAACCGTGCCATCACATGTACAAACACAACTACAACTACAGCTAGGCAGTGGCACAAATAGAACTAACAAACACATCCAGACATGTAGCCACCACAACAACACCAACACACAGTGAAGACCACTGAAAGGAAGGAATTCTGTGTATGCTGGCCAAGTCAGTGTAGCCAATAGCATCATGGGAGTCGTAGTCACACATATTGCCCCCCACAACTGTCCCATCAACACCACCATGAACCATGCGCACATCACAGGGAGTGGAGAAGGACTCACAAGATGGCTGACACTGGCTACTGCTGTGGGGAGCACAAGGCCCTGCTGGCAACTGTGCACCAACAAACAGCAGGACACCACTGACTGACATCCTGAGAGACAACTTCCACTCCCTGCAATGGAAGCACGTTCCATGGTGGGATATCTGGCTGGCTGGGTGGGAAGGAGGACTCGCACCACTGACCATAGTCACAAGCACCTCCCCTCACACACACCCTCAACACATACTCCACATAACCCACCTGGGAGAATGCAATGCCACACATCCTAACTCAAGATCCCACAAAGAACCTCCACCCTGGGTTATGTCGTGTGAAGCACAGGGACACTCATGGGACTTTCAGCCAAACAACTGCCAGGACAACACTCCCAGCCATCCTGTCAGCACAGGCAGCCCACCCCACAGGGAAGCAGAGTCAAAAGGAAGGAAGCATGGGCATGCTGGGAAGGGGGTGGAGGCAATAGCATGATGGGAGTCGTAGTCACAGCTCTACATCCCCCACCACATGGCCCAGCAAGCTCACACTCACGCATGCACATCCCACAGAGAGTGGAAAGGCCCATCAAAGATGTCTGACACTGTTGCTGTGTCGTGGGGAGCACAAGGGCATGCTGGGAACTGCACACCAACCAACAGCAGGACACCACTGTCAGCCATCTTGCCATTGCTCTCACACCCACACACACTGAACTCCCCACAAAACCAAGTAAGTATGGGAATGCTGGGAAGTGGGGTGGAGGCAATAGCATGATGGGAGTGGTAGTCACAGATATTGGTCACCCCCACAACTGTCCCATCAACACCACCCTGAACCATGCGCACATCACAGGGAGTGGAAAACAACTGACAAGATGGCTGACACTGTGCACTGCTGTGGGGAGCACAAGGCCCTGCTGGCAACTGTGCAACAACCAACAGCAGGACACCACTGCCAGCCATCTTGCCATTGCTCTCACACTCACACACACTGAACTCCCCACAAAAGCAAGTAAGTATGGGAATGCTGGGAAGTGGGGTGGAGGCAATAGCATGATGGGAGTCACAGTCACAGACATAGCTCACCCCCACAACTGTCCCATCAACACCACCCTGAACCATGCTCACATCACAGGGAGTGGAGAAGGACTCACAAGATGGCTGACACTGGCTACTGCTGTGGGGAGCACAAGGCCCTGCTGGCAACTGTGCACCAACAAACAGCAGGACACCACTGACTGACATCCTGAGAGACAACTTCCACTCCCTGCAATGCAAGCACGTTCCATGGTGGGATATCTGGCTGGCTGGGTGGGAAGGAGGACTTGCAGCACTGACCATAGTCACAAGCACCTCCCCTCACACCCCCTCAACACAAACTCCACAGAACCCACCTGGTAGAATGCAATGCCTCCCATCCTAACTCAAGATCCCACAAAGAACCACCACCCTGGGTTATGTTGTGTGAAGCACAGGGACACTCTTGGGACTTTTAGCCAAACAACTGCCAGGACAACACTCCCAGCCATCCTGTCAGCACAGCCAGCCCACCCCACAGGGAAGCAGAGTCAAAAGGAAGGAAGAATGGGCATGCTGGGAAGGGGGTGGAGGCAATAGCATGATGGGAGTGGTAGTCACAGATATTGCTCAGCCTCACAACTGGCCCATCAACACCACCCTGAACCATGCTCACATCACAGGGAGTGGATAAGGACACACAAGATGGCTGACACTGGCTACTGCTGTGGGGAGCACAAGGGCATGCTGGGAACTGCACACCAACCAACAGCAGGACACCACTGTCAGCCATCTTGCCATTGCCCTCACACCCACACACACTGAACTCCCCACAAAAGCAAGTAAGTATGGGAATGCTGGGAAGTGGGGTGGAGGCAATAGCATGATGGGAGTCACAGTCACAGACATAGCTCACCCCCACAACTGTCCCATCAACACCACCCTGAACCATGCTCACATCACAGGGAGTGGAGAAGGACTCACAAGATGGCTGACACTGGCTACTGCTGTGGGGAGCACAAGGCCCTGCTGGCAACTGTGCACCAACAAACAGCAGGACACCACTGACTGACATCCTGAGAGACAACTTCCACTCCCTGCAATGCAAGCACGTTCCATGGTGGGATATCTGGCTGGCTGGGTGGGAAGGAGGACTTGCAGCACTGACCATAGTCACAAGCACCTCCCCTCACACCCCCTCAACACAAACTCCACAGAACCCACCTGGTAGAATGCAATGCCTCCCATCCTAACTCAAGATCCCACAAAGAACCACCACCCTGGGTTATGTTGTGTGAAGCACAGGGACACTCTTGGGACTTTTAGCCAAACAACTGCCAGGACAACACTCCCAGCCATCCTGTCAGCACAGCCAGCCCACCCCACAGGGAAGCAGAGTCAAAAGGAAGGAAGCATGGGCATGCTGGGAAGGGGGTGGAGGCAATAGCATGATGGGAGTGGTAGTCACAGATATTGCTCAGCCTCACAACTGGCCCATCAACACCACCCTGAACCATGCTCACATCACAGGGAGTGGATAAGGACACACAAGATGGCTGACACTGGCTACTGCTGTGGGGAGCACAAGGGCATGCTGGGAACTGCACACCAACCAACAGCAGGACACCACTGTCAGCCATCTTGCCATTGCCCTCACACCCACACACACTGAACTCCCCACAAAAGCAAGTAAGTATGGGAATGCTGGGAAGTGGGGTGGAGGCAATAGCATGATGGGAGTCACAGTCACAGACATAGCTCACCCCCACAACTGTCCCATCAACACCACCCTGAACCATGCTCACATCACAGGGAGTGGAGAAGGACACACAAGATGGCTGACACTGGCTACTGCTGTGGGGAGCACAAGGCCCTGCTGGCAACTGTGCACCAACAAACAGCAGGACACCACTGACTGACATCCTGAGGGACAACTTCCACTCCCTGCAATGCAAGCACAGTCCATGGTGGAATAACTGACTGGCTGGGTGGGAAGGAGGGCCGGCTGTCAACCAAATACAACCAATGCAGACCATGTTCACACCCCAACAAATACATAGAAATGCCCAAATAATGCAGGACAATGTGCCACACCAATATCAACCCCTGACTGTGACGACTTAGGACAATGCAATGTACAGGCCCGCACCCAGAGGCACAGTCACAACTGTCAGGTGTGTCAACCATTGATGCCTGCAGAAACATAACATACATTGTGTGTCTCCCAAAAACAGGTGATGATGGGGACACAGCAGCAGACGCTGAGGAGTCCCAGTCCCAGGCTCAAGAGGATGCGGAGCTCACTGGTGTCGTACAGCCTCTGCCCTCCTCGGACGAAGAAGACCAACCTGGCACATCCGGTGCAAGTCTACATGCAGCACCAGCAGGACCACCAGCTGCAGCACCAGCAGGACCACCAGCTGCACCCCCTGCACCCACCCCTCCAACGACTGTCACCACAAATACCATCCCTGCCGACATGGACAGAACAAGGAGCAACACCAGCACAGGGACCCTGGACCAACCTGGGGCCATGGACACACACCACCACCACCAACCCCCAAGGTGGACCAGGGTCATCTGTGCGTGCCACTGCACGCACTGCACATGTCAGCAGGGGTGGTGGGAGGGGTGGGAGACAGAGGTCGCTGCTTGCAGAGGTTGCTGGTGTGCATGATGACCCACAACTGGTACGCATAGCTGATGCGTACCAGTCCAGCACCGGAGATCTCAGCCAGGTAGTGGGGCTCCTCAGAGACATGAAACAGCAGCAGGCTGCCCATCATGCCCGCTTGGACTCTCACATGTCCCACGTGGAGTCACACATGTCCCGCGTGGACTCACACATGTCCCGCGTGGAGTCCAAGTGGGATGCACTGCATGAGATGACGGCGGTGCACAGGGACATTTTACAATGCCTCCGCCAGATGAACAGCAACCAGTCCACACCTCCCTGTGTGCCAACAACATCTGGTGCTGAACAAACTGCAACTGCCACAGGGAGGGAGGATGACTCTGGCGGAGAGTCCCCTGCACCGCAGCAGCCTGTACTTGAGGGCCCCCCCAAAGAAGAGGGGTCGTCCGAGGAGGGGCAAGTGAGAGGCCGATGGCCAAGCGCAACTCCCAGGAAGCCTGAACCTGTTCTGGATGTTCACCTTTGTGCACAGACTGTTCACCCTGTTGACGGCAACACTACTCCCACACATTGCATGGGGAGTACAAGTTGGACCAATGTCTCAGACAACTGTGGCCCCGATACTGGGGATTTTGTCTACCAGGACTTTCAATTCACCTAGGAACTTCTGATTGCAAGATTTATGTACAGCACTACCCATCCTATGCACTATTCACACAAATGTATCACAATAAACACACTAATACACCATACTTGCCTCTGTTGTGATTCCAACGTGGGTGCTGTTATGGGGATGATGAACTGCAAAATTACACTGTGTATGCGAACTGCAACAGCAAGTACAACACAGGCATGTGAGTAAAGGCAACGTGACACATATGAGGGAGACACACCACCAGGGCTACACAACACATACACACCTAGGCCATCTGACTCATTGCCTACACTGATGTTGCCAGGGAAGACGGTGCAATGCACAGACACCACACCCATTCCCAGTTGTAGTCAAGTAGCCCACAGGTGCAGTAAGCAAATGGCAGTCAAATGTGTGACCACAGACAACGCACATCACAAAGTGAAGCACAGGTTTATTACACAGTTGCAACATGTCGTAACCACTACAGATGCAAGGTAATCCCACCTGGCAGCGGGCACACAGTCAACAACTGTAGACGGAAGGAAGTCCATGGGTGTGGTGCACATCACCTGTAGGGACACAACAGCTACCACCCTGGAAGTGCAATCACGTCGTCGGTGGACACAGTTGACCAAACGAATCTGAAAGTACCCTGTGAAGGACAGAAATGACACACAGTCAAAAGCAATGGAGAACAGGACAGAACAGCAAAACTCATGCACAATACATGTTACAAGATACCCACCCAGAACCAAGTTAGCATGTCAACACTGTTGGGGAGTACAGCCCACCTGTAAGCACACATCGCAACACACATCCAGTCAAGTAGCCCATGGACACACTCCAACAGCACCAGAGCACCACCTACACATATCATGCCAACTCACATCATTGACATGACACCTCAGGATACTCACATTCAGCTAAAGAAGTTGGTGATGAGCTGTGTGCGGACATCACCCTCATCATCATCATCATCATCACTGGCATCGTGGTCCAGGCCAGGATCCTCCACAGGTGGCGGATGTTGGTCATTGTCATCCTGGATGAGAGGCAACTACTTCCGCACTGCCAGGTTGTGGAGCATGCAGCAGACGATGATAATCTTGCACACTTTCGCAGGGGAATATGGGAGGGACCCTCCGGTCTTGTCCAGGCAGCGGAAGCGGCTCTTCAGGAGACCAAATGTCCGCTCAATCACTCTCCTGGTCCGACTATGTGCCTCATTGTAGCGCATCTGGGCTGGTGTCACAGGGTTCCTGAGGGGTGTCAGCAACCACGGCATGTTGGGGTATCCCGAGTCACCTACGGACAGACAAGTGCACATTAGCTGACTTGGAAAAGTGGGCGGAATACTACAGATCAGATCACACACAATGGCACAAAGTCAGTACACACCGACAAGCCAGGCACGCTGGTTCTGCATCTGTGCCATCATCCTGGGGATGCGACTACTCCTCATCACAAAGGCATCGTGTGCTGAACCAGGGAAATGGGCACACACGTGTGTGATGGTCATATCTGCAAGACACACCACCAGTGCATTGACCGAGTGGTAGTGCTTGCGGTTCCTGTAGGCCTGCTCCTGGGCCTGTGGTGGTACCAAAGCCACATGTGTCCCATCAATGGAGCCAATGACATGCGGCATCCTCCCCAGGGCATAGAAGTCACTCTTCACGTCAGTGAGTCGTCGCAGTCTAGGGAAATAGATGTACCGGTTCAGCAATAGCAACATTGCCGCCAAAACATCGCGGAGCACACGGCTCAACATGGTCTGTGACATCCCACCAGCAGTCGCCACAGTATGTTGGAAGGTACCGGTGGCAAAGAAGTGTAGGGCTGCCATCACCTTCACCTTGGGGGTCAGCGCTGTAGGATACGGCCGGCCAGGCTGCAAATGTGGGGCCAACTGCACTGCCAAATCCTCAATCAGCTGCCTGGTGAAGCGGTACCGTCGGATGCTGTCCCGTTCCACCATCGTTGTCAGGTCTGGGAATGGTCGATGGACAGCAGGAGCCCTGCAGTGCAGAGGAGAAGTAAGCAAGATTGTCAGTCAGCCCACATATGCGGCATTGAACACACTCAATATCCCAACATACATCATTATGAGGCACAACTACATGAAGTGTGCAGTTCCGTAAGGACATGTATGGTACATACATGGCCAACATCTGTCATCACGGTCCAACAAGTGGCATCAATAAGTCCCAGGTTGGCCCATTGGATATCATGAGGCCGTGTCACAGTTCCCATCTCCTGCTGCCGTGTCACAATCACCCCCCACAGTGACATGTGAGGACAGATGTGCCCCAGGCATCACAGCTCAACGACAGGTACATTCCCAGGGACCCTGTATTGCCACATGGACACTGGCATTACATGGAGTATCATGTATACACCACAGCAAAACAACTATGACCCCCACAGGTAGTGGTCCCACTTGCCACTGCAGGACAGACATGGACGTCTGTGACACACACACGCACAACATCAAAGTCCATGCACACACAACGTGGATGTGGAGACTGTCTCCCATTGTGCACATGAAATCAGAGACATTGTAAACACTACATGCACACAGACTGTGGAGGACCATCACTATTGTGCCACTGGGACACCCTGGCTCAAACATACCGTCCTACATGGGACTCACGGGGTATGTGACATGACATACACATACACCACCGTGAAATGTGACCATGGCACATGCACAGATATGAACAGTTGCACATCACAGTGGTCATGTACACGTAACACCCAGGATCCTGTCCCCATGAACACGTGCACAGCCTGGGGGTGGCTGCCCCCAGGTGACACCCACAGGACAACATGTACACCAACATACACACAATAGGAAATGCAGCCTTACATGCCTTATCATACAGTTTGGACAGGCTGTCGTGTTGTAGATGTGCCCCTCACTCCCTGGGAGCTATCTGTGGCTGGCATATGTCCATCTGAGACAGGCATGGTGACATATGCCAGTCACTTGTACAGGGATGCGTTGAACAGCAATGGACCGATCGGTGCACCCAGCCGGCCCATTGCATTCAATGTGTGCAGGTACGCGTTGTACCCCTGTACGCGTTGATCAGCAATGGACCGATCGGTGCCCCCGGCCGGCCCATTGCATTCAATGTGTGCGGGTACGCGTTGTACCCCTGTACGCGTTGTACCGCAATGGACCGATCGGTGCCCCAGCCGGCCCATTGCATTCAATGTGTCGTGGTACGCGTTGTACCCCTGTACGCGTTAGTACCGCAATGGACCGATCGGTGCCCCGGCCGGCCCATTGCATTCAATGTGTGCGGGTACGCGTTGTACCCCTGTACGCGTTGTACCGCAATGGACCGATCGGTGCCCCGGCCGGCCCATTGCATTCAATGTGTGCGGGTACGCGTTGTACCCCTGTACGCATTGATCAGCAATGGACCGATCGGTGCCCCCGGCCGGCCCATTGCATTCAATGTGTGCGGGTATGCGTTGTACCCCTGTACGCGTTGTACCGCAATGGACCGATCGGTGCCCCCGGCCGGCCCATTGCATTCAATGTGTGCGGGTACGCGTTGTGCCCCTGTACGCGCTGTACCGCAATGGACCGATCGGTGCCCCCGGCCGGCCCATTGCATTCAATGTGTGCGGTACGCGTTGTACCCCTGTACGCGTTGATCAGCAATGGACCGATCGGTGCCCCCGGCCGGCCCATTGCATTCAATGTGTGCGGGTACGCGTTGTACCCCTGTACGCGTTGTACCGCAATGGACCGATCGGTGCCCCCGGCCGGCCCATTGCATTCAATGTGTGCGGGTACGCGTTGTACCCCTGTATCGCGTTGTACCGCAATGGACCGATCGGTGCCCCGGCCGGCCCATTGCATTCAATGTGTCCGGGCACGCGTTGTACCCCTGTACGCGTTGTACCGCAATGGACCGATTGGTGCCCCCGGCCGGCCCATTGCATTCAATGTGTGCGGGTACGCGTTGTACCCCTGTACGTGTTGTACCGCAATGGACCGATCGGTGCCCCCGGCCGGCCCATTGCATTCAATGTGTGCGGGTACGCGTTGTACCCCTGTACGCGTTGTACCGCAATGGACCGATCGGTGCCCCCGGCCGGCCCATTGCATTCAATGTGTGCGGGTACGCGTTGTGCCCCTGTACGCGTTGTACCGCAATGGACCGATCGGTGCGCACCCATTGACATTCCAGCAATGATGCTGATGCGGCGTTGTTGCCCCTGTGCAGCGTTGATCACGCAATGGACCGGTCGGTGCCCCCGGCCAGCCACTGCATTCAATGTCTTGGAGTACGCGTTGTGCCCTATGCGCGTTGTACCGCCAATGGTACCGTCGGTGCCCCGGCACTGACCCATTCCAGTCAATGTAGTCGGGCACGCGTTGTGCCCCTATGCAGCGTTGTTGCCGCAATGGACGTCCCGGTGCCCGAGCCCGCTACCTTGCATTCAATGTGTCGCGGAGTGCGCGTTGTGCCCCACAGTCGCAGCGTTGTACGCAATGGACCGGTCAGTGCCCCGGCGGCCATTGCATTCAGTAAATCGTGAGTGCGGGCGTTGTGCCCTATGCGCATTGATCAGCAATGGGCCGATCGAGTGCCCCCGGCGTGCCCATTGCATTCAGTAGCTGTGCTTGGAGTGCGCGTTGTGCCCCTGTACGCGTTGTGCCGCAATGGACCGTCGGTGCCCCGGCCGGTCCATTGCATTCAATGTGTGCGTGGTGCAGCGTTGTGCCCCTGTCGCGCGTTTGAACCGCAATGGACCCGGTCGGTGCCCGGCCCGTGCCGCGTTACATTCAATGTGTGCTTGGAGCACGCGTTGTACCTATCGCTTGGCGTTGATCAGCAATGGACCCGATTCGGATGCCCCGGCCGGCCGTTGCATTCCAATGTGTGCGGATGCGCGTTGCCCGCCTTCCACATGCGCGTTGTACTGCAATGTGGACGATCCGGTGCCCCCGGCAGGTGTCCCTTGCATTCAATGTGCTGAAGTCACGCGTTGCACCGCCTGTACGGCGTTGTACCGCAAATGGACCCGATCGGTGCCCCGGCCGGCCCATTGCATTCAATGGCTGTGCGGGTGCAGCGTTGTACCCCTGTGCGCGTTGGTCAGCAACGTGGACCGGTCGGTGCCCCGGCCGGCCCATTGCATTCAATGTGTCGCCGGGTACAGCGTTGTGCACCCTCGCGCGTTGTGCCGCCCAATGGACGATCCGTGCCCCGGCGGCTCCCTTGCATTCAATGTGTGCGGGTACGCGTTGTACCCCTGTACGCGTTGTTACCGCAATGGACCGATCGGTGCCCCCGGCCGGCCCGGTGCATTCAGTGTCGTGGTCGCAGATGTGACCTATACGCGTTGTACCGCAATGGAC